>OY723394.1:17770083-17837457 GCA_963210295.1 Ophion ellenae
GATTTAAGCAATAAAAAAACGATTTTTCGGACCTTCTAATTCAGGCTCCGGCCTCAAGAAGTTACATCTATGTGGCTCATTGGAAAATTAGACTTTCTTGAGATTGCTTTTTTTAGAATACTAAAAAAGTCGTTAAAAAGAAGCTTGGATGACGTTGAAGTTTGCATAATTGGGATGCAACGAAGATAATTTTTTTTCTTAATTTTCCAAACTGCATCTGGCAAAATTGAGCCAAATTTCGCTGGCATGATCTTGACATGAGGGCCGGGTTGAAATTCCGAACTTTAAATGCGCCGACGGATTGAAATTCCTAATTTTAATTTTCCGAAATTACAAGATTCGTCAAGATTATGGCATCGAAAGTCTACACAGTTGACTGCAAATGATGTAGGACGTATAACATTGTCTAGGCAAATTAAAAAAATGACGTTAAATCACTTCTTAATAAATAAAAAAATCTCGAAATAACTCGTCGATTTATTGACAATTGTGAAACGTTTAAAACTTCCATAGCCGAATTATTTTGACGGTGTTCAGATTTTCGTAGTTTTGGTCTTTCGTGTTAAATTCATTCGGAGTTTTGATCTTTCGGGGTAATATATTTTCGGAGTTTTGAGGGTTCTGATAATTCAACGTTCGGAATTTCAACCCGGCCCCATCTTTGAGACGTAGGGTATGCCTTACCCTACGAGTACGTAACTATTTTTGGCTGTTACATAGCATTTTTTTTAATCATTAAAAATAGCGCAGGTATGGATGGTCTTCTAAACGTTGTCAGACGGCGTGACACGTAGCGTCGGCGGCATTAATCTGAAAAAAAAACCAACGAAGATTCTTCTTTCATTAACACTCATACGCAGAATAAAAAACCAAGAAAAAGTGAGATATATGGAAAATCGATTAAATGGTACGCCTTGAAACAAAAAGAAGAGAAAAAGAAAGAAAAAATTACTACATTTTGCAATAAGAAAAACTTTTTTTTGACTTTCAAAAACACTAAGGATCATTTTTTAGAAAATAAGGTTAGAAAGATTAAAACGAAATTTCACAAGAATCGGTCGATTAGTTTTTTAGCTACACATCGCGTCAGTTTTGAAAATGCAGTTTAGAAGACCGTGCAATACCTCCGCTATTTTCAAAAATACCATTTCACGGCCAAAAGTAGTTAGTGAAGAGATCTTTCGTTAAAAAAAAATCACGAAAATCAGCAAATGATATACCTTTGTGTATCGTTTTCCTCCGCCATTTTGAAAGATTAATAAAAAATACCATGTAACAGCCAAAAGTAGTAATAAATAATACCCAAACTCTCGAAAATGGTGATGGAATCTTGCCTTTTAAAAAAATCATGAAAATCAGCACATTTTTTCCTCGCCTAAAGGTATCTCCCCCTTAAGGTTTCAAAACTGATTTAGGAGCTGTCGTCCACACGACGGAATTACAGCTGTCATTTGAATCCTGCGTGCACCCACGGAGGCATTTGGATAGTAGGTTAGTTGTTAGGTCGTTGTATATTTCTTAGACAACGACTGGACCAAACGACTCCAAATTTCTACTTTCACTGTCTCAGCTGTTTCGTGCTTTTCAGAGCACTCGGAGATACTTCAGAAAATGAGCTCAAAAAATAAAAGTAACAATTTCGCGTTCAATTCCTTTTGTGCATCATTCTTGCGATGTTTATACACTGAGGAAAAAAATAGTTGAATGTGCAAAATGCATTTTGTTGTCTCGAAATTTTGTTGTTTTAACAGTTGCTCAGACATGCTAAATAAGCAGATAGATTAAATGTACCTTTGGTTACTGCCCAACTATACTGTTTTGTTATGCCAATCGAAAATCAAGTTGAACGTATTTAAAGATACAATTTTGTTAAACCAACTGAAATTTGGATGGACGAAAGAATTTTTTCCAGTGTACATCATCCAAGCAAATTAAAAAAGAACGGTCAAACATTTTTTTCTTATCGCATACCATCCATAAATCCAAATTTAAGCCTCGTTTTATTTCTCACAATCGTTCTCATTCTCGTGGACCAGTCTCGAGTATGTCAATTTGAATTATCTTGCACTCAATCCACACATCTCTATATTGACGAAAGACAACACTTTAATCTCCATTTTCACAGTTGTTTCACATTACAGCGTACATTTATCATCACTATGTTTTCGAAGCACCGTCGATCGGTTTCGTGATCAATCGAGTCGCTTCAATATAATTTCAGTCTAAAAATTAATTTCGCAAAGCGATTGACACGAAAATTACATTCGCAAAGTTTGTCGACAATTCCTAATCGATCTTCTCTCCTCGATGATTGCGATTTTCGATGCAGTCGTCTATAAATTAATAAATCTCGTCGGTTCGATCCAATCTTCCTCTATAGTTATATGCGAGTTACTACATCGCAACCTTCGTTATTCAACACATACGTATCGCCCCCGTCGGGACTCGTACAATTTGTCAGAGAGGGGTTGGCAACTGGACTTGCACGTTGAGGGCAATCGCGGAAAAATGATGATGGTCAATCCGGTTTCCTGGCCCGGAGTAGCCCTCCGCTCGTGTATTTCGCAAACTCACGCACGAGGAAGCACGCCATCACGATGTCGTGAAAAAAGTTTGAACGCACTGGTAGTCTTGCCAAGATCACGGACATATTGTTCCCCCTTGTGTAATATAGGGTGTCTCAAAATGACTTGACAGTTTAATTGATTGATAAAACGTATTATTTGTTTTATAAGTACGAATATTTCACTGTCGTCGAGTATCCATAAATCGAACATCCATAAGTCAAATATCTATAAGTACGAATATCCTTAAGGCGGTCCTCTAGTTTCTCGGCTGTTTTTTTACGGCTTTTTCAATAATTTTTTACGGGCAAAGCATCGAAATAATCAATCTCATTGTTTTTGCATAATCTTTATTAACATTTAAATAAGCTTTACAAATTTTTTGAAGTCAAAATATATAATAGAATAAAAGTTATAGTGGCCGACAGGAAGACATCAAGTAAAAGAGGTGCTTGACGGTGACCAAGATTGCGGCTGTTCTGCTTATCTGAAATCAAAAAACCAAACGGCATTTTAATCTTCATATTTAAGACTAGCGATTGAACTAGAGTGAATTCTAATTTACAAAAATTGACTTTTTTATACACTTTTGAAAATTACATTCTATTTTTTACTCATTTTTTCTTAAGTTTTTCGCTCGTACAAAAAAAAACTGTCGAAGCAATCATGATAATCCTAGTTCAATCGCTGGCTTATAACATATTAGAGATGCTGTATAAATTTGAACAAGATCGGTGCAGTAGTTTCTGAAATATCGTGGTCACCGTTTCGAAAAATGGTGTTTCGAGAAAAACGCGTTTGGAAGTATACCTGCTCCGTATACCTGCTCCGTTCCAGGGCCGTAACTTGTGAACCACTTCGAATATCGAAAAATCCTTTGGCACACATTTTCTACACATGATGTAGATGTGATTTATGAAGAAAAAAAAATCGATTTTTTCGACCCGAGAAACTAGAGGACCGCCTTAAGTCGAGTATTCATAAGTACGAATATCTATAAATCGAATATCCATAAGTGGAATATCCATAAGTACGAATATCCATAAGTATGGATATGCATAAGTCGAATATCCATAAGTATGAATATCCATAAGTCGAAAATCCATAAGTGAGTATAGAGTAGAAATGAGTGCCAGAAATGGCAGAAGGTAGAGATAAGTGAGTTCTTTTGGTTTGTTTGGGTTCCCTTTATACTCACTTTTCCTCTACCTCCCGCCATTTCGGGCACTCATTTCTACTCTATACTCACTTATGGATATTGACTTATGGATTTTCAACTTATGGATATTCACTTATGGATATTCAACTTTTGGATATTCACTTATGGATATTCGGTTATGGATATTCTACCCCAATCGAATATATTTTTTTTTAATATAAGGTACAAACATGGAGGTTATGTGTGGAACACAATAATCCGATAAATGGCCGCCTCGTCCCTGTTTGCAAACGTTCACTCTTTTGACGATATTGTCAATAACATTTTGTCATAATTGCGGACTAATTTCATTAATGGTGCGTCCAATTGCTTCCTTGAGCTCCGGAATGGTCTGTGGGTCATTGGCATATGATAGACAGGGGTAAAGTGGAACGTTGTGGGAAAATCGGTTAGTGTGACCCTATCATTTATACTCTATATTCATTTTACACCCTATCTGTTTGGTAATGGGCTTTAATTATAGCTATATTATCTGGTTATATGATATTATTATTGATTTTGCTTGTTATATGCCCTTAACTTAGGTAGAAGCTATTTAGAAACCCTCGGAAAATGTTTCATTTGACCCTGTGTCGGGGTCAATCGGAACAGTGCCTGGGGTTATTTGAAATAGGTGTTTTCAGCTGATTAAATCAATGTTCTACTAAATCCAGGTACTGTTTTAAATAAAAAATTTTGGAAAGTGAAAAATTTGCCTAAAAAATCGTCAGATAATTGTTAATAATAAATGAACTATGCAATATAAAAAAACATCCTATGTACTTCCATAGACAATGTATTTTTCAAGATATATTCAACATTTCAAGTGAATCGGTTGAAAATTGTCTGAGTTATGTTTTCGGCCAACTTAAGAAATGCAGTTTTGAGATAAACGCTGCACAGCGGCCATTTTGAAATTAATCGCTTCAACAAAATTATTGTATACAGTCATTGATATGTATGATGAACACCCTTTCTTGTAATCTCGATTTATTTTGTAGTTTTTCTGATAAAAAATATCTCCAAAAAGCCTATTTTTCGGCCTCTAGAGTTGCCTAACCCCTTAAATCTTGATTTGTGGCTAACGGTCCATCGTCCTCAAGTGTCAGCCTTCGATTTTGGTGAACATCACATATGTGATAAAGCACTGAAAACTATCCAACACGTGTTTTTGGCGGCGGAAAAACGAGTTTAAGGGGCGCATCCCTCGAAGAAAGGCGTGTCATACCTTAATTTAATTTTTTCTCAATACTTCTATAGTGGATTTTCCATTGCTTTACTGCAGAAGAATTTTGGTTTTTGTTTCATTCAGATCGGTGGACTACTTGTGGATCGAACTTCAAAATCATCCTTCGAGATATCTTTTTTTGAGGGGTGGTTTTCCCCCTTAAAACCGCTTTTGCATCGACAGAAATATACCTGTCTAATAGTTTCCAATGGTTTATCGCATATATGAGTTTCAACAAAATTGAAGGCGGACAAGTGATGTTCTATCTTCAGCGGTTTAAGCTGGGCGTTGTCTATCTCAGTCAGTCATTCCGTCAGTCAGTCACGGAATTGTTTTATACTTATAGACCGGTTGTTTTTCGGAACGGTCACTAAAATTGGCATAAACACATCGTCTATTATTGCGGAAACTGGAAAAGCCTCGCAATGACATTTATATTAACATGCTGTTATTCGTCCCGCGATTTGTTTTTCCAGTTCCATCGTTCCTCAGCCATTATTTCGACGACGAAAGCGATTTTTATCTAAAAATGAGAACCAGACCGGAAGTTTTGCTCCGATCCGATTCACGTATACATTAGGGTGGCACAAATTTGAGCTCTATTCTTTCCCTTTTTCTCACCATCCAATTGTCTTCTTTAAAGAAAAAAAATGTCACGGAAGCTGCGAGCGGTCAAACAATATTTAGATGTCGCTCAAGGCCCCAAGAATTCAAACTTTCGTTAAAAAATCAATTTTTATTTATTTTTTCGTTTACTTCTCACCCACGAATTTTACGCTTTATAATTGTTAAATTAAGCTCGCGAAAGGTGTACCCGGCCAATGAATATTTAGTGGTCGCTCAAAAGCTTCGAAATTTACCATTTTCACGAATTTTTTTCTCTTCTCACTCATAAATTTAACACTGTAAAATTTTCAAAACAATGAATCCTTTTTTTCTTTAGAAACGGATTTTTTAGATTTAACCCACACTCCTAACCCGATAAAACGGGGGACCTATAATATTGTTTACGGATAAGAGCTTTAAAGAATTATTTTATGAGAACAAAGATTATAATTATTGGGTTAGTAGTATGAAATAAATTTGAAAAATCGGTTTCTAAAGAAAAACGATCAATTGATTTGGAAATTTTGCAAAACGTCAAATTTATGAGTGAGAAAAGTGAAAGAAAAATGGCGACAATTGGAAATTTCGAAGCTCTTGAGCGACCACTAAATATTTATTGACCGGCTAGAGCTTTCGCGAGCTTAATTAAAAAATTATAAAGCGCAAAACTCATGGATGAGAAATGAACGAAAAAAATCGGGTTTTTAATGAAAATTTGAATTTTGGGAGGCTTGGGCGACCTCTAAATATTTTTTGACCGCTCGGAGTTTTCTCGAATTTTTTTTTTCCTTTGAAGAAAATAATTGGATGGTGAGAAAAAGGGAAGGAAAATAGAGCTCAAATTTGTGCCACCCTAGTATACATGCACGAAACGGAAAATAATTAAATCCGACATCTCGAAGCAACAGAAAGTTATCACCCCTATTGTATCGGTCAGGGCTTTTACGGTAATAATTTATTAGCCCTTGCAAGATAGGGTGGTCGCTATGGATCTCCTCGACGCCTGCACCAATAGTTCCAAACCCGTTAAAATACATCAACACGGTGAGCAGTGCGATGGTCGAGTGGTTAGCGTGCTCGCCACTACTCCAGCGGACCGGGAGTCCCGGGTTCGAATCCCAGTCGCGTACATTTCGTCGTGAAATGTTTTTCTTCGGCATTTCGCGGCGAAATAAGACTAGTTCCACGACTGGGGGACGAACTCGATGACCGGCTGTATTGACGTAGGTTTTTCGCAGTTTCCCTATACCCATGACAGAAATGTCATGATGAATATAATACAGAGGGGGAAGTCGGCTGCGGCCGCAAGAGGGGGGAATAGGGAGAAAGATGGAGAAAAAGGAGTAAACAGTAGAGGAAGAAACGGGCACAATGAGGGGAAGAATAGGTAACAAACGCGAAAAGCGTGTACCTAAGGAAAATACAAATGAAAAATAAATAAAAAAATACATCAACACGGTGAGAAGGGATGAAAAAAAAGTAGAGAAAAAAGAATTATCGGCTATAGGATGGGCAGTCCGGACAAGGCGAAAAACCCGTTGCTTGGGTTACGACGAGCAACGGGTTTGTTGGTGTATAGCAAAGAAGTAGATCGCAGTGAGCCTCTGTCTCTCTCCGTCTAGAGAGTGAGGCGAACCCTAAAAGGAAAGAAAGGAATACGAGGACAGAGTAGAGATGGAGAGTATCGCGATGGGTCTTGAAACTCGATCTTGGTACATTGCAGGATCTTTAACAGCTCCTTGCGTCTCTCTCCGAGTGCAATTTACGAGGAAGTGGTTTTGCAAAACGCGAAATAAGATTAGAAAAAACAAAAAAAGTGTCGGCAACTGTTGACGCTCTTGTATAGGTACTGGGAAGAAGAGAAACGTCCATTAAGGGAGGTTTCAACTTTGTTACGCCAAACAAAAAATGTGATTTGGCTGTATCGGAAAAAGCGAATGAAGCAGAAGGTGTGCTCTGTAGTCCTGGCATCGTAGTTTAGCTGTAAGTATGACACTTTTCATTATATTCGCACATAAACTTCAGTTTCACTTCAGACGCGTTTTCCTCGAAACCACGTTTTCCAATTTCGCGGAAGTGCTCCTACACGCCCTAGATGAGCAATCGTTATGAAATTTGGCCGGCACGTGAACAACAAACGTCTTCATTACTTGAACTAGATTTATCCAAAAATATTGAAGAGTTTTTATTTTATGAACAAAAAACTGCAAACATTTTTGGTAAAAAAATAAACTTTTCCTCCGATCGCTCACTATTTTTTATTTTTCAGTTTTTCCTCTTCATTCTAGTTCGACTTATACACAATATTGTACAAGGTAAAAATATGTTTGATTTGTTCGCTTTAGAAAACTTGTTCAGGACTTAGGACTGCCGCAAGCGAAGAATATAATCGCCGGCGTACCGACATACGTGGCTCCTCCCACTCCCAGTTCCATGTTTTGTCGTACTTTAAAAAATATTATCATGTTCAATAAAGACCGCGCAGTAAACCGCGCAGTAAAAAAAATTAATGAAAAAGTGAACATATCTTGGGCCACCAAAGTAGGAACCTCCCTTAAGGGAAGACACCGCAGTAACTGCCCATTTTGACCGTTTTCTGTGGATTTTTTTTTAAAGAAAGGAATAAAATGCCTGGTCAAAAGAATTTTTAGGCTTTATACTATACTATATATATATATATATATATATAGAAGTATGTAAAAAAAATTATTTGTCAAAAGAATACAAAATAAGTAAATTTAATCCTGGAACCGAGTGTGAAATATTCTCGTTCATTATATTAGTTTTAGCAGTCAAGTACGGGCAAAAATTAAAAAATAATTTAAAAAATAGAGACGAGTTTTTTTTTAAGTTCGGTTTTTCGACCATAATTTTCATATAAAAGGTGCTATATTTTTCACAATTTTCAATTATTCGAAAAAAGCGCTCGTACTTGACTGCTAAAGCAACCTAAAAATCTACCGTTAAAATTTCAAGTCGATTGAACGAAAATTGTTGGAGTTCTGCTGCGTGCCGATTTCAAAAACATAGTTTTGAGAAAAACGTGTTTGAAGTTTTCGGTACCCGCTAGGAA
Source organism: Ophion ellenae (assembly GCA_963210295.1). NCBI lineage: Eukaryota > Metazoa > Arthropoda > Insecta > Hymenoptera > Ichneumonidae > Ophion > Ophion ellenae. The sequence goes on from OY723394.1 coordinate 17,778,753, forward strand.
ACAAATGCACGAGTGAATTTGAAGAAGCGTGGGAGCTTCTTGAGTCGGTGGGTAACGTGATCCTCGTTGGGAACGGTTTTTACTTCAGGATACAATTTTTGGACGGTATTTTGTGTAGCTGGTACTGCGTCTACCGGCGTGGCATCACCGAAGGCGCTTTTCAGCGCTCGGAGACTCCCCTCAAAAGTAGCTCGAAAACCGCTTTAAAACTGTTTTTTTTTCAGCTATAAACGAATAAGTATAATTTTTTTTGAAGGTTCAAAGGATTTTTTAAAAGTGTTTCCAAAAAAAACGATTTTTCGAAAATTTTACAGTGGTCTCCTCCCTTAAGGGAAGGTTCCGCCTTGTTGGGCCAAAAAACCAACAAGGTCATGGGCTTGTCGGTGCGCGGGCGATGACATTCTTCGCTTGCGGAAGTCCTAAGTCTCGGACAGGTAATCTGAAGCAAAAAAATCAAATATATTTTTATTTTGTACAGTATTGTGTATAAGTTGACCTATAATCAAGAAGAAAAATTGAGAAATAAAAAAATTGTGAGCGATCGGAAGGAAGTTTGTTTTTTCCCCAAAAATGTTCGCAGTTTTTTGCTCACTATTTTTTTATTTTTCAATTTTTCTTCTGGATTCTAAGTAAACTTATATACAATATTGTACATAGTAAAAATACGTTTGATTTTTTTGCTTCAGATCACCTGTCCGTCACCTCCCACTCCCACCACCGTGTTTTGTCAAACTTTAAAAAATATTTTGATGTTCAATAAAGACCGCTTAGTCAATATACCAAATATCAACATTCCATATTTAATACTTTTCGCATAAGAAATTGCTGAAAAATCGAACATTTTTTGGCCCAACAAGGCAGAACCTTCCCTTAACTTATTACGACAGGGTGAAAGAGACGAGGGTACACAGTAGACACCGATAACTGGTTTGTCGGAAGAGATATTTGCAGTTATCGGTCGGCGTACACGACGGAGCCGCCTCAGATATCGATTCAATGCTCTCGCGCGTCACGTTATTCCTGCCTCCCTTTTCCTATATACGTACGCGAGAAGAAACCCGCCGACAGGTGAACAGCGATAATTGTGAATTGCGTGCGTGCCAAATCTGATAAACTCGTCCCCAATGAAAAGTCTCTTTCTTGAACGAGGAAGCAAACCGAAAAAACAGGCAAAACTCGATAAAAATTCACTTGCATTTTTCCGAGTTGGTGTTAATGATGTACATTCCCTACCAAAAGTGGGTTTCGGTGAAAATTTTGAGTACTCTGCGATACCATTCAAATCTAAAAAAAATAAACCGCATTGAAGATGCTAAGAACACCGGTTTCGAATGCTAAGAATGCCAAAAATTTATAAATAAATTGTTTAAACAAAAATTTGTTCAAAATATCTCCGGTAAACTTGATTTTTGGTCACATTAAATGAATTATGATATTTTTCTGAATACATATGATTTTTTAAAGAATTTTCTGTCTATTTCGAAAATTCCGTTTTTGGAATTTTTCAGAGGCTGTACCTATGACACTGTTCGTTCAATACCCCGGATACTCCTTGTATTCCATATGGAACATTGCTCCGAACACATATTGAAAATTTGTGACTCTTCAGCCATTTTTTTTAATTAAAAAAATTAAAATTAAAATAGGAAGAAAATTCTAAAAAAAATGCATAGCTATCCAGAAAATCTACGAATTTATTTTATAATTTAAAAAAAGTACTTCACCGGACATTTGTTGAACACTTTTTTTTTACAATTTACTTATAACTTTTTTGCATTATTATTACCGGAAATTAATGTTCTTAGCATGTTTAATGTGGTTGATTTAAACAAAAATTTAATTTCATCGCAAAGTTCTCAAAAGTTTCGCCGAAACTTACTTTTGGTAGGGAATGTACGGGCAATAGATCCTCAAATGATATTCACAACGTCCTCGTTCTCAGGTGCTCCCCGTTCAAGCGTGGCACCGCAGAGTATACAAGGCTAGGATGCGAGAAAGACACAGCTGCGAAATGAAATTTTCACTTACTCGGAAAGCGCGCGGTTTGCGCCACTTTGGGGGACCGTAGAAATTTCATTTTCGAAAAGCACATCGGAGATTGCGAACGTCGCTCGCGAGATATGTCGAAGAATAATCTGATAAAAGGAAGTGTGTCACGGGGATATTAACCCTAGACCTCGTAAGCCACTTTTCATCTTCACGGGAAAAAGAGGACATGGGCTGACTTAGGTTGTTGCTTAAAAATATTGGGGTGAATAGATGTTGATGAAAATTTTACTATCGGTTATGGTTTATTTTCTGAATGTCCTGGCGAAAGGAGAACGGAGCTTTCCGCACTTGTTTATTAAATATTAAATTCAAAAGTTTAAGTCAATCTCCGCTTGATCGCGTTGGTTGTACGGGGCAACATCGTTACCATTTCAGTTTCTCGTGTACAACTTCCGCATTTGTGAGAAGCAAGTGGCTCCAAAAACGAATTTTGTGTGCAAGATAGTGTACAGAACAATATTATCAAAAAAAAAAACATTTAAAAAACAAGCTTTTATTTAACGTATTAAAAAGTAGAAAATATTTGTTTTTTTACCAAGGCACTTATATATTAGTATAAATAAAAGCTTGGGGCGCTCAACTTTTTAAATGTTTAATAAATTTGCTGAATTCAGTTTCATTAACCGTATTTAATTTAGCACAGTAGTAATTAGAGGAAAAATTGTTATCACATGGTTATACTTAGCTTCAGGATTTTGATTTAAGGGGAATATACCTTTGTACATTTTTTTCTTTAGCATTTTTTTTCTACATCTTCCAGAAAATAAGAGCAAGAGAATGTCGAATTAGAAGGACAATTGTATGGTCCAGGCATCGCCGATTAAGGGGAGATATACACCTAGAAGCCGGAAAAAAGGTCATATTTGTGAATTTTTTCGAGGAAAACTATTTGAAATTCCGGATTGGGGTTTTAATTATCTAAAAGTATATACATTCAAAAATATGTTTAATTTTCTTTATTTAAAAATATCAAAAATATACAAGGATATTGTATGATCCTTGGAGCGTCGTAAAAAAATCTGCGTATACGGTATCCACTGGCGTTTCTTCGAAAATCATCTGAAAAAAAACCAAAAAGATTATTAAATTAGATACTATAATCTAGTACTTGTCATAGCCGATTTTGAAAATATCGATTTATGACAAAATGGCGGACGTTTGAACATAAATAGTGATTTTTGGGCCAAACATTAGTTATTATTTTGCCTGTAAAACAAAAACTAAGTAAGGGAAAAAAAATCCTATGACAAGTACTAGATAATGGTGTATAGAATAACCACAAAAAATCTCAAGGCAATCGGTTCATTGGTTTTCGAGAAATTTTGGGTACCGATTTGAAAAACGTGGTTTTGAGAAAAACGCGTTTGAAAATTTGGGAATGAATAAATCATGAAATTTGTCAACTTACATGGAATCATCGATACCAGGCCCATAGTGTAGGTCTTCTACGGTCGACAGAACGTCCATAACTTCTAAAACGATTATTTGACCATCTAGGTGTATATCTCCCCTTAAAGGTAAATACGAAATTTCCATGATTTTACAGTACTTAAAACTTTAAACGCGTTTTTCTCGAAACTATGTTTTTAGACACGGGCGTATGCGTAGCGCCTCGAGTTTTCAATCGATTGACTTGAAATTTAAACTGCAGCTTCCGGACAACATTTTCTAGTCCAGTACGCAGGTTTCTTTTCGATAAGTTGAAATTTAAAAATGTTATGATCGATATTTGACCGATTTTATTTATTTATATTAACGTCATTTTTTTTAAATCACTATTTTGAAAAACCCCTACGTACTGGACTAGTTTTTTTATATCTACTTTCAAAATATTTTTCGTTTTTTATTCTAGCTTGAAAATTATGACCTGTGCGAATACGCCCGTAGAGGACTATGAAAAAAGGAGTTTTCTTTCATCGACCACTGCGCCGCCATTTTGTTTCGAAATAATTTGAAAAAAGTATTTCTTTTCCTTTAAGACTTGTACTAACATGTATAAAAAACCGAATTTGAAAATATTGTTTTGTTTTTTTAAAATAAATTGTCAAACATGACCCTTGATTTTGCCCTCACAAAGGTATATTCCCCCTTAAGAAATCTAAGGTTGTTTTACAGTAAGTTAAATACAGTTGATATGTTAACGGATTTATGTAAATTAAAGATTATGCGTCAAAATTTTGAGCGACCCAAGCTTTTATTTATAGTCACATATGAGTGACTTGGTAAAACAAATATTTTCTACTTTTGAGTACATTAAAGATAGGTTGTTTTTTTAAATATTTTTTTTTTTACATATACATTTTTTTCGTCGTTTTAGTCTTTAATTGATTTTAGTAGTAAGTTGTAAGTAGTTCACTACTTTACGAGTGTGTACTTTAGGAACATGCAATCCTCGTAAAAAATAACAAAGACTGTAATTGGGATTGAACTTACGACTTATGCTGCATATAAACCTTTCACATACAAACACAGTCGGCTACGAATTTGTTTGTATGTGTTAGGCAGATTTTATATGGATGATTAGATATCTCTAATTTCACATGAAAAGTTGAAAATGTTATGGATATGTTTTTTAGAAGATGTCACCTCTTAGATGCATGGTTGCAAAATTTCAGAGCTCTGAATAGTCGGGAAGTGGGTGAAATATCGATTTTCCGCTTAGCACCTCACAGAAAGTCAAGTTAAATCAAATGTGGTAAAAAAAGACAGGTCACCTAACACCTAGCAGTCAATCTAACAGCCTCGAATTACGAGAGGACCGTGCGACGTTGCCAAATGTCTATTGGAATAGGATTTCTAAACATCGCAAATTAATTTTCTGATAATCGTAAATCCGTCAAATCAACATATTTGTTATAATATTTTACATTAATAATATTTATATTAATAATATATACGATTATCTAGCTGACATTTGAACACTTTGGTGATATTCATTTGTACACACAATTAATATTTTGCTGGAATAAGTTGACACTGGTGACGTCACAATGTATTAGCATAGGAACTTCGCCCCCCCCCCCCCTCCGCGCTTCGAAAATAATTTAGCAACAACCTTAATCCGCTATTAGGGGATTCCAACGAATTGGTTACGGAAAAAATAGAATAATCGAACTAACGAATACTCGAGATAATCTGAGATTTTGGTTTTTCGATTCAATAGTTTAAGAACAATTTTGTTGATGCAAGGGTTTTTCATTCGCTTTATAACGATCCCGTTGAATATCCCACCCACGTTTATTTTCTTTTCCGTAAACTCCTCCCTACTGCTACCGAGGGGCTTGGTGCTGCACGACCTTCCCCGTTTTTTTTTTTAATAAGGAACAGACTTTTTTTGATAGCCCATCGACTTCCGCGATTCTGTAAGCAAGGGAGAGAATGCGAACTGCAAGTGATTTAATTTGAGTCGAGTTCATGAAAAACGATAGGTCAAAGCGGATGATGTCCAGGCTACATACGAGAGAGCGAATTAGCTGACAATCCGTTTCTCATTTTTCTCCAAGGCGACTGACATTTCGGAAATAGAAAAATCTCATTTTTCACTTTATTAGTGGGCTACGCCCACCTCGTGATCGGAAAAGAGGCATTTTAGTGAATTTCTTTTAGGACAACGTGTGCAGGTTTTCAAATTTTTTTTTCCCATTAGAGAGTATGCTTTTCAGCATTATTTACAATTCTTGTATTGAAAATATTTATAAATGTGGTAGACATAATGCTTTGTGTAGACCGCTGTTTGAAAAACGTCCTTCACGGTGACCACTGCTGCTCGGAAACAAATCATTCGAAGTAAAAAAAAATTCAACGCATTTAGTTTTTGCATGAAATTATTTGGTGCTTGGACGAGGGATTTAACGAAATATCAATTAATGAAAAAATCGCCGCAGTCGAAAGTGAAAGTATGGATTTTTGATGAATAAACGCTCTATTTTTGTTGATAAAAAAAAATATGCATCGCACTGAGAAAATGAAATCGTTGAATGTGCGAAATGCATTTTGTTGTCTCGAAATTTTGTTATTTTAACAGCTGCTCAGACATGCTAAATAAGCTACAGTTCACACCACTAAAACTATCAGTTAGATTAACAAAATGTTTTTTATGCCAATCAAAAATCAAGTTGAACGTATTTAAAGATACATTTTGTTAAACCAACTGAATTTTGGTTGGATGAACGAATTGTCTTTCTTAGTGCGGAAAGAAAAATGTCTTCGTTCAAGCATTGCTTCTTGATATGTAAAAGGAGCTCGTAGAATTCATAGTCGATCGGTGCAGTAATTTGTGAGGTATCGTAGTCACCGATTTTGAAAAAGTAATTTTGAGAAAAACACGTTCAAAGTTCGCCGATGCGCGGAACCTACCTATAAACGCTTATAACACTCTCAATTTTTACAAAATCGACTTGATATATTCAAAAAATATTTTTGAAATGTCATATTGTGAAAATCCGTCGACAACCAAAAACCGATGTTTAAAAAAAATGTAATTTGGTGTGAGCCCTTAAAAGGGGAACGGCGAGAGAGAGAGAGAGAGAGAAAGAGAGAGAGAGAGAGAGAGAGAGAGAGAGAGAGACGTGTTTTTCCAAAATGTAAATAGTCTCGGGAAGAAGTACGACAGGATTTATACCGACTGAACCACTTGCACGCATCGCTTTCTTAGCAAAGGCAGGAAATCAACAAAACTTCATTATTCACAGTTCACTAGTTATACGACGATACACTTAGGTTTAAGGCGGGAGCCTGAATTAGAAGGTCCAAAAAAGCGTTTTTTCGGAAATTTTTTAGAAGGCAAAAAAACAAATGAGCCCAGTAAACATTGAGGTATCTTTTCATGGATATTTGAAATGCATAAAAAAATGTCTAACATGAAACAATAAGTGATTGTAGATATATCAGCCTATTCCATGTGCGTCTTGCCACTGCAGTCCCTAATCGGCGGGAAAAATGCAGCTCGTAATTCTTGACTAAAACCAAAAAACCAATAAAATTTTCAATTGTCATATATTTTTCTTCTGGGTGAATTAAGAAAAAGCTGAAAAAATCGTGAAATTATAACTTTTCTCAGGTTCGAAAAAAATGTGTTAAAAAAACACTTCAACGTGCTATAAAAATTATTTAAAAATGCTTTTTCAACGACTTTTTTAATCCACTTAGAAGATATTTTCATACTGAAGAAAATAAACTTTGGTTTGATTCAATAGGTCGTTTAGTTTTTTTTGCTATCACGCCCGCCAATTTGGAAAAATCGTGAAAATGAAAACTGGAGAAAACGCGCTTCAAAGTTTTCAATAGGAGGAAATATCAATATCAAATATCAATTCCTTCTCTGCTTTTGGCTTTGTATCTTCGAAAATATTTTCAATTGACCTCTGTAACTTTGTAAATATATTCTTGGATAGTTTATCTATCCATTTAAGCAACAAAAAAAAAACGATTTTTCGGACCTTCTAATTTCGGCTGGGAGTATGGAAACATTTGGCTTGGCTCACTCCAACAACGATCCAATTTCTTTCGGCAATAAGAGCTGATGTTCTTTTATCCCGGTAGCACTTAAACGCCGCATCCCTTTTCCGGGCGACCCGGGAATTTTCTCTTTTACTCAACCTCTCGACATTTATGCGCGTCTTTCTCCCCCCCCCCCCCTCACTCCGGGATGGGTGTACGTGCAAACCGCTGTGATAAAGAACGCTCTTGCGAGCGGTGCTCCATTCTTATAACTTTTTCCAGAGGTGTACCTTCGCAGCCCTTCGGCACGTATGTGTCAGCGAGGGTGCACGTACATGTCATTTTTGTTATTGCACCCGTTTATCATGCATCGAAATGCGGCAGGTTTTCGTCAAAATTCCTACTGATAATTAAGCTCTCCGTAACATTATAAACAAACACGCGTTAAGGAGGTTGGAGCGTTAGCCATAATCCAAGGTTAAATTTATTGAAAAAAATACATGTTATTGTTTACACTATGCTGAGTCTTTACGAATTTTTTGAACTTTTTTCACCACCAAACACCAGAGATAAAAAATAGTTCAATGTATGTAATTTAACGTGCGGTTGGATGGGCAAGACTTTCACACTAGAGGTTATGTAATTTTCATTGTTATTTAGCACCAAGATAAACCATTTCTAATAACGGATTAACGCAAACCGAACTTTTGTGAACATTTAGAAAAAAAAATCCTCATCTTGCCCATCGTAAACCATGGGCCAATAATCTCGTGACGTAAATATGAATAGGCATAATTATGAATTACTCAAAATTTCATTGTGAATTGTATGAAACATTCGTTGTCGTAGTTTTTTTCATAATAATCATCGATAATGTTATGCTTTTTCAAGTTGGTAGTAGCACAGAAGTTTTTCTACTTTACGTAATAAAAATGTTAAAATGCATAATTTTGCCCTTTACCCATGTAGAGGTTGCCATGAGTTGCCCAATGTTACGATCAGGCCAATATTGGGACCATCGTATAAGCCAACAAAAGAGAAATAATATTGGCCCACTACTGTTCCGCTCTCAACTGAAAACTGGCACAATATCGGCCCATCCCTAAAGCCTGTCCTGGCCCATCTTTAAAATCTAATAAACAGCCGTGATCGTTAAACTAAATTTGCCAATTTAAAAACTGGGGATACTAAAATACTGACAATTCCATTGGCCCAATATTGTTCCGTTATACATTGAAAACCGGCACAATATCGGCCCATCGTTTAAAACCAATAAATAGCCGTGATGGTTGAACTATATTTGCCAATTTAAAAACTGGTAATGCTAAAATACGAGCAATTACATTGGCCCATTATTGTTCCGTTATAAATTGAGAACTGGCACAATATCGGCCCATTACTAGAACCTATCCGGGCCCATCTGTTAAAACTACTAAACAGCCGTGATAGTTCATCGAAATTTGCCAATTTTAAAACTGGCCATGCTAAAATACTGGAAATTACATTTAATTAATCTAAGCCCTTTATTGGCTAAGTGGGTCAGACCATATCTGCTTTTATTTTAATTAAGCCTTGGGTTATTCATTATCTGTATATTGTGCCAGAATAGGCAAATAACTGGCACGTCATATATTAATCGTCTATATTTTGTAGTTCAGTTTTTGTAATCAAGTCTTGGCCTATTATTAGCATTTGTAAATAACCAACATAAGTAAGCAAAATATGCCAATTTTGAAACCTGTCATATACGCAAATCACAATTTATTTCAAGGTTATTCCATGAAATATGTATCCATAAGTACCAATCTCGGGCCAATCGTGGCCCGATATAGGTTGAATATTTATCACGGACCCAAACAAACCCAAACAAACTCACGGCCCAATATTCTAGATAGACTAACTTCTAGATAGCCCAACTGTGAAGGCCCATCATAGAGCCAGTGGTCAATTTCTACATAGGCCCTTTAAGAGGGCCCACATAGGGCCAAGTGCAATCACCAACATTGGCGCTACAATGAATTAAATCATTGGCCCAATAATTGTTGGCTCTGTTGGCCGATATCGGGCCGTTCTTATCATTTCTACAAAGGCACCTCATTGGTAAATACTCACGGCCCAATATTCTAGAAAGGCTAACTGTAAAGGCCCGTCCCAGGCCCAACGGTCAATCTCTACATGGGTAATTATATATTTAAAAAAATAGCACATATAGAATAAATCTGTGCCTCGTATGCATTTTTTTAAGGTTCATTAAAAAAAATAATGAATAAACCGTCATTTGACTCAACTGAATCGCTCCAACCTCCTTAAGGCGGGATATATATATTTTTTCTTTTAACGATAGAACTATATATGTAGAATATTTTCCCAAAGTTTCAAATCGAAATTCGAAAAACTTCAAACTTACAGCTCGTCAACGTGCTCGTACATGCATTTTCGAAACTGGCGTGCAGTATTACTGAAAAAATTATTAAGCCGAGTAAGTTGAAACTGGGTAGAAATATTGATAATATTGCTACCTTCTACTTGACGAGAATGGTTTCGGGGAAATTAGAAAAAATAACTACTTTTTTAATCCATATTTTACAGAAATTTGGTGTGAAAGGTTGATTTTTTTGTAAATGCGTGCCATTTTCTTGAATTTGCATTTTCTTCATTTTGATTACTGTCAAATAGAAACAATACATGTTCTAACTGATTTCTTTTTAAATTTTTTTTGCAAACCTAAGTCTAAGGGATGCTAGACTGCATGCCGATTCGCAACGCCCACGGCAATTTTGCTATAACACTCTGCCACAGTTCCGCCATTTTTTTGATAAATTAATTGAAAAAAAAATCGTTTTTGTATACTTAAGGGGTCTTCTCACTTTAGACGCTAAAAAAGGCTATTTTCATGATTTTTTTTCGATAAGTTTATATTATAGATATTGATATAAAAGTTGTTACACTTAATAAATACACTTTCGAAATACATAAACAAATTTTTTTTTAATTCATTGAAGTCACTATTTATAGACGAAAATGGTAGTCAAAACATGTCCTAAAAAATTGTAGGTCTGCGCTGTTGATGAAATCTCGGAGATTGATGATCCGAAAAAAAAATCAAACGGTTTTCGATTCAGTATGTTAATCGTTATAGCGCATATCATAAGATTTTTGATATATCCAAAAATAACAAAGTGGCGGACATTAAAAAAAAACGTGTTGTTTCACCGTTTTTGGCAAAAAAAAGAGTAAATATAAAAACGCCTTTTTGCTATAAGAACGGCCTTTTTTTCGAAAAAAAAAAAAATCAAACGATTAAAGACTACATTTTTATGTATTAAATAAGCCTGCAAAATTTCAAGAAGATCGGTTCATTAGTGTTCGAGTAATCTTGGTCACCGACTTCAGAAATGCCATTTTGAGAAAAACGCGTTTAAAGTGTCTCTTTCAACGCTCTTTCAACGCGGATTCTTCTCTTTCAACGCGGATTCTTCTCTTTCAACGCTCATATCTCAGTCAATTTTGTTCGGATCGACTTGAAATTTTCAGGACATATTCTCAGATACTTATACTTCAAAAAAATGCAATAAAAAAAATCGATTTTTTCAAAATCGCAAGTGGGTGTAACCCCTTAAGGAAGAAAACATTCGCACGCCACGTAATGAGCAGAGGCAAAAACACGCGGAACACAAAGTACGCACGCATACACATACTCGCAAAGATGCGGCTCCATCTTCATATAAAATTGGCCCTATGGGGATAGAGTTATATATTTGTATGGGCTGGAACGCATTTAACCTCGATTAAAGTCAAGCCTCGATAGATCCGCGGGGGACGAGACTTAAAGAGGATGTTCCCTCGTTTCGTACACTCTCGCCCGAGAGACCGCAACTCCGCTTTACGCCCCATCTTCGTATGTTACAATCCATACGTACTTTTAACCGCGAGCATTACGGACGATCGAATATGTGCATGCATCGACCAAAATACATATTTTTAGATCAACCACGCCTTTCTCCACGGTCGTTCCTATGCAATTTACTCAGAGAGAGAGAGAGAGAAAAACAGAGAGAGAGAGAGAGAGAGAGAGAGAGAGAGGGAGAGGGAGGGAGGGAGAGAGAGAATGTTATGAATAATCGTACATTCTGCAAGAATCTAAATATTGAGTTACGATTATAAAACTCCGTACGTTGAATACCATTTTAGAATATTCGTTAATATAATAAATGAAAAATTAAAATAATTTAATGAGGGATTATCAACGAAAGAATCTTCATCGAAATAAGTTGATCAATTTAAAACTAAATTAATGAATTATTTACATTTGGCAAAGTGACCGTTTCAATCATTCTCCATCATTCGACGTCATGTTTTTCTTGAATTCAGGTACAAAGCCGTGTGGGTTGCAGTCCTGGCGGTCTGTTGGCTAGAAATAAAGTTCAGGAAATTCAGGACCAGGCTACCCACAGAAATTCCGGGTCGCAGGCACCTCCGGGAACTTCCGCATCCGTAATTTCTGTTGACTCAATGATATTGAAGGCGTTAGGCCACAGTAACGGGTATAAAATCATGTGCGAACTTAACAATTATTTTCGTATGAAAAAGCGATTCAATCATCAAATTAATTACACATCTATTTAGTATGAACATCAAGCTAGTAGAAAATATATATTTTTTTTTTCGATGTACAAAATGGCCGACTACTAATATTTTCTTTTGTTATCTTTTTTTAGGCGCTCCGCGGCGTGACATTTAGCATCCACAATTTTTCACCTAGAACAGAAACCAGAAATTCTCGTCAATCTACATTAGGATACCTAGAGAAGTACGTACGGAATTAAAAAAATATTGTTTTATTCAAAAGTTGTAGGTATTTGAATTCAGTTGTAGGTATTTGAATGAATTTTCAGTGAAAAATTTCGTATAAACCTGCTCATAACATGAAAAGTTTTTGATTAATCAAAAATTTCGTACGTACTTCTCTGCGAAATGCAATTAGCAACATAACTTTTAAATTTGAAGTAAATCGAGTGAAAATGGTTGAAGTTATTTGTCATGCCAATTGGAAAAAAGCTGTTTCGAGAAAAACGCGTTTGAAGTTTTAGGTACTACATGGCCGTACCAGAGACGGGCTTACGTTATACGCTCAAAGTCGGTGAAAAAAGAAAATGTCTTCCTATAATTCGAATAGTAACTTTTATTATTATGAAAAAGCACCGTGTTAGCGAAAAAAAATCGATTTTTTGAAAATTCTACTGTAGCCTTACCCCTTAAGGAGGTTGGAGCGGTCCAGTTGGGTCAAATGACGCTTTATGAATTTTTCTCAATGATCCTCAAAATTATGCATACAAAGTATAGATTTCTTCTGTCGATGCTAATTTTTCATAAAATATATAATTAAAGAGCGAAATTATGATTTTTTTTTAATTTTTGTTACGTGAATGAGAAAAACTTTTGGGTTACTATCAACTTGAAAAAGCATAACATTATCGATGATTATTATGAAAAAACTGCGTCAGTGAATGTTTTATCCAACACAGAATTAAATTTTGAGTCATTTATAATGATGCGTATTTATATTTATGTCACAAGATTATTTATTATTACCATTAATTAATATCAAGTGTTGCCGAAATACGGGAACTTCGCGGACATTGAAATTGGCAGCAATGCTCTTCATTCGTTAGCCAAGATTCATAAGTTTTTATCAAACCTTGGTGGTTCAAAACTGAATATATATGGGCAAGATGGTTTTTTTTCTAAATGGTTACAAAGGTCCTAAGCTTCAATTAACCTAGATTCCTAACCTAGGATCCTAAAGCTTCAATAAACCTAGAGTTAATCGAATGAAGGGGGTAGGAGCGGTCCAGTTGAGTCAAATGACGGATTATGGTTTTTTTTTCAATGAACCTCAAAAAAATGGATACGAGGTATAGATTTATTCTGTACCTTAAATATAATTCAAGGGGAATATTGTGCATTTTTATATTTTTATTACGTAAATAGAAAAACTTTTGTCTAACACCCAACTTGAAAAAGTATAACATTATTGATGATTTTAATGAAAAAACTCCGTCAACGAATGTTTTATGCAACTCAGAATGAAATTTTGAGTAATTTATAACGATGTCTATTTATATTTATGCCACACGATTATTTAGTGTTACCATTAATTAATATTAAGTGTTGCCAAAATACGGAAACTTCGGCATTAAGGTTGGCAGCAATCTTCTTCATTCGTCAGCCAAGCTTCGTAATTCTTTATGAAGCCTTGATGGTTCAATATTGAATATACGGGGTGTCCCAGAACTGAATGCGTTCCCTGAAATGGGGAATTGGGGGTGAAATTCTGAGTCTATTGATATAAGCATGTGTGGGTCTCAGATCAACCCCTGAATTATTATTAATTTTTAAAGGCGGGCCAATCAGGTGCGCCCGATGAGCGTACGTCGGTCAGCGCATCTGATTGGCCCGCCTTTAAAAATGAATAATAATTCAGGGGTTGATCTGGGACCTGCACAGGCTTATATCAATCGACTCAGAATTTCACCCTCAACCCCCCATTTCAGGGAACGTATTCAGTTCTGGGACACCCTGTATAAGTTTTATGATGGGTAAGATGAGGTTATTTTTTAAAATATTTACAATCGTTCAGTTTGCGTTAATCCCTTGTTAGAAATGGTTTATGTTGGTGCTAAATAGCCAAATAATTACATCACCCGTAGCTTGACCGTCTTGCCCATCGAATCTCACGCAATAAATAAACATACAATAAGCTATTTTTATCTTTGGTGTTTTGTGGTGAAAAAAATTCAAAAAAATCGCAGACTCAGTCTAGTCTACACACTAACATATCTTTAAAAAGTCTTCAATCATGGATTGTGGCTAACGCTCTAACCTCCTTAAGGCGTTACCCCCACTTGTAGCGCAAAAAAGGCCTTTTTCATGATTTTTTTTAAAGAAAACTACAAAACTTTTTTAATCGATCAATATACAGTCTTAAAGAACACATCTTGAAGAACTTTCAGTAATTTTTTTATTGAAAAATATTACATTGTTTAGTGGCAAATGGCCGTCAATGAAATAATGTTTTTATATACACGGTTTGCGGTGACCAACATTGCGGCGAAGTGGATCATCTGAAGAAAAAAATGCGGATGGACTTAGTCAAATATAAGTATAAACTAGTCTTCAATCGAAGGATTTTAAAAAATATTCATTTTTCACAAAATGGCGGACAGTCAAAGTTAATGGTTCGATTTTAACGAAAAACAACGGCCGTTTTTTGGCTATAAAACGGCCATTTTTTTTCGAAAAAAAAAATCGAACGATTAAAGACTACATTTTTATGTATTAAATAAGCCTGCAAAATTTCAAGAAGATCGGTTCATTAGTGTTCGAGTAATCTTGGTCACCGACTTCAGAAATGCCATTTTGAGAAAAACGCGTTTAAAGTTTCTCTTTCAACGCTCTTTCAACGCGGATTCTTCTCTTTCAACGCTCATATCTCAGTCAATTTTGTTCGGATCGACTTGAAATTTTCAGGACATATTCTCAGATACTTATACTTCAAAAAAATGCAATTAAAAAAATCGATTTTTTCAAAATCGCAAGTGTGGGTAACCCCTTAAACGAGAATCACTGCTCATCGTTATCGGCGTCATTTAAAGAAAAATCACCATTCCCGCAACAAAAAGGCCGTTTTGATCGAACCAAAGGACCGAACGGCGGAATATTATTCAAAAGGACCAAATAGATGCGTTCTCTTTTTGTCCTCTCAATATCGAATGTCTGAAAAATCCTCTTGGTCAGCTCATTTCCGGCAGCGTTTATCCCCATTAGCCATATTACTCAAACGTCAAATGCCATCAAACGCCATTAGCCATATTACTCAAACGTCAAATTTCCGTTTATTTTTTATTTTGATTTTTGACGCTCAACACACTTTACCGACACAACGAAGCAGCACTCAATCACAGCGATCGTATTGATCATCAATTATAAAATGGTAGAGAGCGACGGATGTGGACGAAGGGGAAACGCGTGTTTGTTTCGAGCAATGCGCGCAGCGGGTATCGCATAATTGATTCGACACCTCCAGCCACCCACGCACGCGTGTAAGTCAACGCTCTTACGTATCTCGAGGGTGCTTTCCCGATGTCCCGGATTTTTTTGTTTGCATTTCCCTATTCCATCGCCCCTTCTCCTGTAACGTGTATTACGACGATACGTCGAGCAAATATCTACCTCACCTGTTCTACATATTCGGCGGGGTTGCTAGCAAGAAAGCGAAAGAAGAGGAAGCGTGAGAGAAGGGGAAAAAAGAGAGGTAGAGAGAGCCGCAAGGGATCACATGCGGAGCACAATTCACATCAGACCTTTTCTCATATTTTATGCTCCGGTTTTTTTTCATTCTATTTGTATATTTTATACGAATCGATTCATTGCTATATACAGGCAGGGTTGCAAATATTGCATTACTTTTTGTAATGAATTAGCGTTTTCATTACTCATTACTTCACATTTTGTAATGGAAAAAAAAATCATTACCCATAACATTACATTCAGTATTGTAAAAAATTTCATTACTTATTTCATTACATTTTGTAATGCAAACAATTGCCATTACTCATTACATTGAATTTTGTAATGTAAACAATTTTCATTACTCATTACATTGGAATTTGTAATGTGGAAAATTGCCATTTCTCATTACATTACATTTTGTAATGTGAAATATTTTTATTACCCATTAAAAAATGGAATGTAATGAATAATGGATTTTCTTTACATTACAAAATGTAATGTAATGAGTAATGGATTTTCTTTACAATACAAAATGTAATGTAATGAGCAATGATTTTTTTTTTACATTACAAAATATAAGGTAATGAGTAATGGAATTTTTTTACATTAATAATGCAATGCAGTGCAAAAAATCTTCATTACTCATTACAATGTAGTGAGGATCATTATTCGTTTCCCATTGGGGGCAGCGGTTTTTGCACTGGGTCGATCTGACCCGATGGGAAATGAATAATAATCCATGTCCCCTTGTAATGAGTAATGGAAATGTTTTACATTACATTAGTAATGTGAACAAATTCCATTACTCACTACCTTATATTTGGTAATGTAAAACAATTCCATTACGCATTACATGTCAAATGTAATGTCAAATTTTGTAATGTAATGTAAAAAAATTCCATTACTCATTACATGTCAAATGTAATGTCAAATTTTGTAATGTAATGTAAAAAAATTCCATTACTCATTACATGTCAAATGTAATGTGAAATTTTTGTAATGTCAAAAATTTCTATTGCTCATTACATTACACTTTGTAATGCAAATTTTTCACATCACAAATTCCAATGTAATGAGTAATGGAAATTTTTTTACAATACAAAACATAATGTAATACATAATGGACATTTTTCACATTACAAAATTCAATGTAATGAGTAACGGGAACTGTTTACATTACAAAATATAATGTAATGAATAATGGAATTTTTTTACATTACTGAATGTCATGTAATGGGTAATGAAATATTTGTTCATTACCCATTAAAAAAGTAATGAATAATGCATTACTTTTTCATTACAATTTTCGCAACTCCGTATACAGGGTGTCGCTCTTATCTCTGTAATCTGAAATAACTCGGTAATTATCGACGTCACAAAGAAAATGTGCCAGACAAAAGTTGCACGGTGTGAAGGGGGCCATCAAATGCGACCAATTTTTTTATTTCGGTGTAAGCGCTGACGCACAGTGACAGTTAAATTGAATGGTAAATTTTTTTCAACCATCTTGTGCAGCACCTCAAGCCGCATAAAAATCATTGAGGGGTCGAAGTCGTTCAAGGTCATTCAAGGTCAGTATCGATGATACAAATCTAAATATCTCGGATCACTACGAAATATTTGGTAGTGACTCGAGATATTTAGATTTGTATTTCATTATAATTGGTGACCTTGAATGACCTTGAACGCCTTTGACTCCCTGATGTTTTTTATGCGGCTTGAGGTGCTCTACAAGATGGTTGAAAAAAAATGTACCATTCCATGTGAAAAAGTTGAAGTGACCTTCACTGTGCGTCAGCGTCGCCACCGAAATAAAAAATATTGGTCGCATTTGATGGTCCTCTTCACACTGTACAACTTTTGCCTGGAACATTTTTTTGTGACGTCGAAAATTACGGAGTTCATTCGGGTGGCAGAAATAAGAGGAACACCCTGTATATTTCTATATACTATACCGGTCAAAGGTTGTCGATTACTTTCGATGATGGCAAAATTTCGATCACTTTGAATAATTGCATAATTAAGGGACGACACCACTGTAACTGCCCATCTTCCACCGCTTTCTTTGGAATTTTTTTTTTTGAAAAAAGGAATAAATGCATGGTCAAAAGAAGTTTTAGGCTTTATAAGGTATATGTTGAAGTATGTAAAACAATGATTTGTCAAAAGAATACAAAATGGCGGGACACGAGTCGCTATAGCACTATTGGTTTTCAGCCAACCCTCTCCGCGACACGCAATGGAACTGCCCAGGTAGGAATTGACGATGAAAAAAGGGCTCGCCAAGCTCTGAAACAAGGCTCACATTTTTTAATTCAGGCTGAGCACCAGC
Organism: Ophion ellenae; assembly: GCA_963210295.1. Classification (NCBI taxonomy): domain Eukaryota; kingdom Metazoa; phylum Arthropoda; class Insecta; order Hymenoptera; family Ichneumonidae; genus Ophion; species Ophion ellenae. The sequence goes on from OY723394.1 coordinate 17,796,865, forward strand.
CTGATTTCAGGCCTAGCTAAACCCCTGAATGATAACGCGGTTTCAGGCTGTTGCACACAGGCTTGACCATAGGCTGGTAGAAATGCCTGTACTAAGCCTGAAACGACGAAACAACAAGGTTCAAAACGAGCCTTAATGAAACCTTCACGAGCATTTATGACCAAGCTTATCCCAAACTCTTCTCGAGGCTATATGAGGCCTGTTTTTAGTTTTCTATATTCTACATTGGGGTAAATTTAATAAATTTGTAAAGAATTCATTTTATTTATTATATATATTTATTATTCATTATATTATTTGTTATAAAATATATATAAAATATTTTAACCACAATACTTTGTTTTATTTATTGTTTATGGGACACGTAATACACAGAGTGTACGCGAACCCCAGAGAGTGAGTATATACGAAATGTGTATGTGACGAGAAAAAAACTTTTTTGTGTACCTCATAAATATCGATAAGAGAATATGTTTAAATGTTCTGAGCTGCCTCCTTCGCTTTCGTTTCTCGTGCCTTCGCACCCGACAAATTTATTGCTAATTTCTTTTTTCAAAAAAGTACAGAAAAAACATTATTTAAAATTTATTTTATTTTATCACAACCTGAAACAAGCCTGCATCCAGCCTTGATTTTTTAGCCTTAAATTCACTGGCTGAATAAAGCTTGAAATAACCCTGAGTTTAGGCTAAGCAGCCAGCCTTGGTTCCAGGCTGCTCCAAACGATGCAATGAAACCTGGCCCAGGTCTGTCTCACTCAGGCTCGGTGAAACAAGGCTCGCACAAGTTTGTGCCCATCGTCAGCCTTTTGATTCCCTACCTGGGTGTCGTAAATTTAATCCTGGAACCTCAGTGAAATATTTTCGTTAATTATATTGGTTTTAGCAGTCAAGTACGGGAGGAAATTAAAATATAATGAAACAAAAATAGACGAGTTTGACAAAAGGTTCGTTTTTTCGACCATAATTTTCATATGGAAAGTGTTTTTTTTTACAATTTTCAATTAATTGAGAAAAGCGCTCGTACTTGACTGTTAAAGCAATCGAAGAAGCTACGGTTAAAATTTCAAGTCGATTGGACGAAAATTGTTCGAGTTCGGCTGCGTGCCGATTAAAAAAACATGGTTTTGAGAAAAACGTGTTTGAAGTTTTCGGTAGCCGCGAGGAAACAAATGCACAAGTGAATTTGAAGAAGCGTGGGAGCTTCTTGAGTCGGTGGGTTACTTGATCCTCGTTGGGAACGGTTTGTACTTCAAGATCAAGTTTTTACTTCAGGAGCGCTTTTCAGTGCTCGCAGACTCCCTTCAAAAGTAGCTCGAAAACCACTTGGAAACTGTTTTTTTTTCAGCTATAAACGAATACGCATCATATTTTTGAAGGTTCGAAGGATTTTTTTAAGTGTTTCCAAAAAATGATTCTTCGAAAAGTTTACAGTGGTGTTCTCCCTCAAAATAATGTAATTAATTTTGTAGACCTATATACTACTACAGCGATATAGTATCTTCGTAAAATAGGAGATAGAATGAATTATATTTTTTAAATTTCATTTTGCTATTATCAAAAGTTATTTTTTCGTTCTCCATAATTTTACAACAACGTCAATAAATCATTCAGATTCATATATAATTGTATTTTGAACTCGCAAGTGACTTATAATGTCTCGCGCATGCATCCAATTCTTTTGATCGCGTTTCTCCCTAATTTATCATTATTAATATGGCCACCGGACAAATCGGAAAAAAGAGGAAGAAGCATATGCCCCGTCTCAGCGTGAAAAATTTACAAGCGAGTCTGGAGAACTCCGCGCTTCGATCTGCCTCGACCAGAAGACGCGAAAGGGGTCCAACGCTACGGATATGTCTGTATGTCTTCCCAAATGGTTCCCTGGTGCCGGAAAGTCCGGCGCGTGCAATACGTTTTTCAGTCGTACATCTACGGGAATGTCCCGAGCATTTTTCCCCCCACTTAGAACGCCTTTGCTCCACTCCGTTCTTTATTACACTTGTCCGACTATGCATTCCATTCGGCGCATATCCGAAAAAACCGGCGTACAATCCGGGGAGTACGCAGACGATAAGCTTAGTCCTGACTTCGTGAAAATAATTCAAGATATTTTTGTTCTGTGATTAAGGAATGTTTCAACTTTTTTGGCCAAAAAATATTCGCTTTTTTACCAATTTTTTATGCGAAAAATATTAAATACCGAAGCTTTAGATTTGGTATGTTTACTAAACCGTGTGTATTGAAGATGATAATATTTTTTAAAGATTGACGAACCATGGTACCAGGAGTGGGAAGAGCCACGTACTCTTCGTTCGCGAAAGTCCTAACAAGGAACATTACCTAGGGGTCTTCTCACTTTAGATGCTAAAAAAGGCTGTTTTCATCAATTTTTTTTGATAGGTTTATATTATAGATATTGATATAAAAGTTGTTACACTTAATAAATACACTTTCGAAATACATAACTAATTTTTATTTATTTATTAAAGTCACTATTTATAGACGAAAAGGGTAGTTAAAAAAATGTCCTAAAAAAATTATAGGTCTGCGCTGTGATGAAATCTCGGAGATGACTCATCCGAAAGAAAAAAAATCAAACGGTTTTAGATTCAGTATGTTAATGGCTATAGCGCATATACGATTTTTGATATATGCAAAAATAACAAAATGGCGGACATTTTTCGAAAAAACAAAAAACGTGTTTTTCTCCGTTTTTGGCAAAAAAAGTAAAAATTTTAAAAAATTCTTGATATGGTCTATAGTTGTAATGAATGTGTGGTTGAAATTGCATAAGGATCGGTTCAGTAGTTTCGAAGATTTTATCAACAAGCCGTACAAAACGTTGTTTCGAGAAAAGCGCGTTTAAAGTTTGTTTGGGTTACATAAATACATGATTTTTTAAAAATGTATTTCGAAAGTGTATTCATTAAGTGTAATTACTTTTATACCAATATCTATAATATAAACGTATCAAAAATATTCATGAAAATAGCCTTTTTGCGTATAAAGTGAGAAGACCTCTTAAGTGTCCGCCTTCGATTTTGTTGAAACTCATATTTGTGATAAAGCATTGAAAACTATTGGTCACATTTTTTTTAACTGCGGAAAAACGTTTTGAAGGGGGGAACGACACCTCAAAGAAACGTGTCACCCTTAATTTGTTTTCAATTATTCCATAGTGGACTTTTCATCACTTCAAATTAGGAGAATTTTTATTTCTGTTTCATTCACATCGGTGGACTGCTTGTGGGTAAAACTGCAACTCCCCCCACCCCTCTTTCACGTCTTGCTTTGAGGGGTGGTTTTCCCCCTCACAACCCTATCTCCGGAGATAAAAGAAAATACGTGTCTAATAGTTTTCAATGCTTCACCACATATATGAGTTTCAACAAAATCGACGGCGGACACTCAAGTGATGTTTCTTGTAAGTCCTGAGCAGGTGATCTAAAGCGATAAAATCGAACATATTTTTACTTTGTACAATATTGTGTATAAGGTTCACTAGAATCAGGAAGAAAAATTGAAAAATAAAAAAACAGCGAGCGATCGAAGGGGGACATTAATTTTTTTAAATTTCTTGCTGTTCTTTGTTCGTGAAATAAAAACTTTCGAATATTTTTGGATAATTCTAGTTCAACCAATGAATACGTTTGTTGTACACGTGCTTGCCAAATTTCATACCATTGCTCATCTAGGGTGTATTCGAGCACTTCCGCAAACTTGAAAAACGTGGTTTCGAGTGAAACGCGTTTAAAGTTGAACTGAGGTTTATGTGCGAATAAAGTGAAAAGTTTCATACTTACACCTGATCTGCTATGCCAGGACCATAGAGAACACTTTTCTATTCTTGAAAACTCTTCCCGATACAGCTAAATCGATTTTTTGTTGTCCCAGCAAAGTAGAAACCTCCCTTAAAAATCTACAGATATTACAAAAAGTGCAATAATCCCATGGCATTGAAAATTTAATGAGACATTACGGGGAATAAAAAAAACAGATAAATGTAAATAATATTAGTTGGTTTTGATTAATTTCCAAAAAATATTGAGAGATTGACGTAATATAATTTTTTAATTAATAACAAGATAAGAATTGCGTGGGGAGAGGGAATTTTTTAACTCATCACAAGCATTTAGCATGTCGCCCCCCCCCCCCTCTACCACAACACAGTGGCAGTGCAGTGGGGGTACCCTTAGTTTCGTGTGACATCCTGCTAACTCAGACCCCAATACCCAGCCTACCTCAACATACATATACAGTTTTAAAAGCATTTTCAATGCTAAAAAAACTCGGCCAAGTGCGAGTAAGGCTTCGCGCTATTAGGGTTCCGTACATATGACCAATTAACTAGATATTTTATTAGGTGATGCTTTTTTTTGTCTTGGTTCTTAGATACTACTAAACTGAAACCATATTGAGTGATGATGATAAAAGACAGCTTCGTATACTCCTGCTGTAAGCTAATAAAGAAAATATATTAGAAATTGTTATTTCAATATTTACAATACCAAACGACTTATTTTGGAGTCGGTACCAGCCAATTGCCAATATTGTCACACTTTCGCAGAAAAATAGAAGGCGAAGAAAAATAAATGAAATATACGATCTACAGTCTTTTTTTAAATTTGCAGTCTCGTTTCTTCCGTACCGTCAATCTCTCGTTTTTGGCTGGCACCGACTCCAAAAATAAGTAATTTGGTGTTGCGAATATTTAAATAACAATGATTTTATATATTTTGATTATAAATTCATTGTATTATGTATACAATAAATTATTATGTATACTATACTATGAATCGGCGTTTTCAGTATTTGTTGTTTAAACATAGTGTATGGTATCCCAGGTAGGGAATCAAAAGGCTGACGATGGAAACAAACTTGTGTGAGCCTTGTTTCACCGAGCCTGAGTGAGACAGACCTGGGCCAGGTTTGATTGCATCGTTTGGAGCAGCCTGGAACCAAGACTGGCTACTTAGCCTAAACTCAGGGTTATTTCAAGCTTTATTCAGCCAGTGAATTTTAAGGCTAAAAAATCAAGGCTGGATGCAGGCTTGTTTCAGGTTGTGATAAAATAAAATAAATTTTAAATAATATTTTTTCTGTACTTTTATGAAAAAAAAATTAGCAATAAATTTGTCGCGTGCGAAGGCACGAAAGACGAAAGCGAAGGAGGCAGCTCAGAACATTTAAACATATTCTCTTATCGATATTTATGAGGTACACAAAAAAGTTTTTTTCTCGTCACACACATTTCGTATATACTCACTCTCTGGGGTTTGCGTACACTCTGTGTATTACGTGTCCCATAAACAATAAATAAAATAAAGTATTGTGTTTAAAATATTTTATATATATTTTATAACAAATAATATAATGAATAATAAATATATATAATAAATAAAATGAATTCTTTACAAATTTATTAAATTTATCCCAATGTAGAATATAGAAAACTAAAAAACAGGCCTCATATAGCCTCGAGAAGAGTTTGGGATAAGCCTGGTCATAAATGCTCGTCAAGGCTTCATTAAGGCTCGTTTTGAACCTTGTTGTTTCGTCGTTTCAGGTTTAGTACAGGCTTTTCTACCAGCCTTTGGTCAAGCCTGTGTGCAACAACCTGAAACCGCGTTATCATTCAGGGGTTCAGCTAGGCCTGGAATCAGGCTGGTGCTCAGCCTGAATAAAAAAATGTGAGCCTTGTTTCAGAGCTTGGCGAGCCCTTTTTTCATCGTCAATTCCTACCTGGGACATAGTATACAGAAATTCCAAATTCCTAATTAATTTCGTTTTTGAGATAGACGCCGTAATCAAAATGGTCTAAAACTGATAATTTTGACGGCTCCTATTTATTTTTGAAGATAAAAAAGAAAAAAAAACATATTTGCACTCTACTTAATGGCTTTCAAAAATTACACCCCATATGCCAGGGTAAGAATAGAAAAAAAATCCGCTCCGTTTTCATGTATGGGGCCCCCATGAAAAATCATTAAATTGAATTTTTTATTCTATATGCGGTTTTGGGTCAACATTCTATACAAAGTATCCGAATTGCAGGTCTGTAACTCACTCCATTTACGAGGTAGAGACCCGTGACACACGGACGGGCAGACAGCAGAGTGACAGCAATAGGGTTCCGTTTGGCCCATTGGATACGGAACCCTAAAAAGGGACAGGGTCCATGCAACGCTGCGCAAGGCGAATAGAGTAACGGTAATGGAAGGTTGCCGTTTAAGGCGAGAAATCCCTTTAGGAGCGTGAAAAATAGGTATTTTTCGGTATTTTTTTCAGAGGGGATAAAATAATCTGATCATTTTCAAATTTGGACATGAGTTTATTATAACTGCCAAGTTAAAAAAAAAAATTTTTTTTTGGGATGACCAACCAAATGGCGGCGTTATTAAGGGTCTTCGGGCGCCTGTTTTCCGCGACATCGAAAAGTGCCGCAGTTGTCACTCTTTTTCTGTTGATCTGAAAAAGATTTAATAAGTGTCATTCTTTTACTGACATATTAAGGGGAAGGATATACCTAAAAAACGATGAAAAAGTGCAAAATTGAAAATTTGGGTGCCTTTTTACTCCAAAGTTCGAATTTTCGACCATTTTTTCGACATATTTGACCCCAAAAAAATTATTTATTTACACGCTACCTTTCAAACTTTAGGTATATCCTTCCGATAATATTACTGAGAGTAACTTCCCAAAATTTCATCCAAATCGGTCCATAACTTTTTGAGCTACAGCACGAGCAGTTTCTGAAAAAGTGGTTTCGAGATAATCGCGGGAGACTTTGTCCTTGGAGTGCCATATTTCAGGTGTTTACATTTTATTTTTTTTTAAAGGAAACGAGTAAAACTTTTTGAGTGCGGTTTTTTTCTTGCTTTTATTCATGATATACAGAACGTTAAAATTGTTTTTTTTGAAAAAAAACCCAAAATGGCGGCCGTTGCAGCTCCGCGAAAACAGGTCCTCAAATCGCGGGAGGTAAACAGCTGACATCACTGACTCTTTGTTGATCTGAAACACAAATTCAAAGCATATTATCAATCTGTGACCCTTTGGTCATGGAATGACGGATCGGTTTTTCGTTTAGTACAAATTTCGGAAAATGGCGGCAATTAAAAAAAACATCGAATTTTCGCGTTTTTTTCGCATAAAAAGATAAATAATAAATGTAAAAATGTATCTATCGAAAAAACGATCCGTCATTCCGTGAAGGCATATTTTCTTAGTATGCTCTCCAAATTTCAGGTCGATATGTTAATTACAGCGGTCAGGAGAATGTCAGCCATTTTTAAAAACGTGTTTTCGAGAAAAACGCGTTTAAAGTTTTGTAATGTGTTTACACAAATGTGTTTATAATTACCGCTAATCGGCAATGCCTGGTCCATAGAGGCATACCTCCTCTTCTTCTAGCTGCTCATGTTGAGCCGCTAACATCTCCCGCTGCATTTCAAGGACAAAGTCTCCCTTAAAGTTTCAACATGTGACTCGCTACCTGACCGCACGCTGTCCCCGCGCTCTAGACTACATGCGATAACTCCGCAAATATTCAATATTTCGCGTTTTCCTTTGGCCAGTATATTCTTTGGGTATCATACTATCGAAATATGTACAAAAAATCGATTTTTTGAAAATTCTAAAGGGATTTCTCGCCTTAACTGCCCGACTAGATCTGGCCGACCATTTAACTCGCCGATCAGATCTCGCCGACCCGCAAAGAGAGAAGACAAATCCAAACAAACCCAAACAAACCGACACGAATCCAAAAAAAAACTCAAAATTTTGCGAAAATGGCACAATATCAGTTATCCAAAAAAATAGTCGGCCATTGTATTGGTCGGCCAGATCAATGGATGGCCAGATGTCTGGTCGGCGAGTTGATGACGTCGGCGAGTTCTTAGTCGGCCAGATCCGGTCGGCCAGATCCTGGTCGGCGAGTTAAATCGTTGCGGTAATGGAATGATAAATAGAGCAATGGCAATGGGAATTACACGTATCGTAACGAATGTAACCGTGAAGAAAATATTTCGAAAAAAAAGAAGGGATATCGCTGATATTAGAAGCGAATTTTTCGAGGTGGATACATTTTGATACTGCCTTGGCCGCCAGTACTCTTCGCCATTAGTAACGGCGTGGTCATCCCGGCAAAACGCAATTTCGGCCCGCGTGCGCAATACATTTTTAACGCGCAATTACGAATCGTGACGCGGTATACTGATTGATGAATTTTGTGAAATTATTCGCTGCTGTGCGGTCGAGAGCACTTTCGTGACGCGATATCATATATACGGGCAGGATAATAATTCGTCGAGACTCGCTCATCGCGTTGGGCATGAAAACATATTATAAATTGTATATTGAGACTCTCGCGACGGCGTAACCGAGAAGTGGAGTGCGCTCGACCGATTGATGGACTTTATTGGATCCGAATCCAACTGGTTTTCGTTAATTCCAGCGGATGGGAGAAATAAAGGGAGGGGAGGAGCCATATTTTGATTGAGATACGAACTCCTCATGTACCCAGAGAAATTATTTGTTTTAATAGAATATAGGGTGTCTCAAAATAAACAGACATTTTTTTTATTAAAGGGAGGGTAGGGGTTTCAGCGTGAAAAAAAACACTTTTTGGCGATTTTTTTTCGACTATATGGATAGAGTAAATTTATTGAAACCTTTTGTACATTGTTAAGTGTCATTTCAAGAACATTTCGTGAAATTTGTACGCGAAAATATCCACAAACAAGCAGGTGACAAAGCTTTTCCAAGAACGCCTTTGGGAAAACACGATTTGCGGTGTTCACTGTATCTCAGCTAGAAATTATCTGAAATCAAGTACCATTAAAATTTAGTCAAAGTATCATCAAATCCTCCCCCCAACGGTCTTTGATAATTTTTTTTTCCATTTTTAAATTTTTGGTGGTCATGTAAAGTGAAAAGTGCTATTTTTCACGAAAAATTCCGCCATTTTGGGGGTGGAAAACCCCCTCAATGAAAAAAAATCTCAAACTAACCGCTGGGGGAGGTATTTTATGTGTAGAAAGTGTGTACCAAGTTTGAAATAAATCGGTCATGTAGTTTTCAAATGGCAGTGAAGACGGACTTTGAAAATGTGGTTTCGAAAAAAACGCGTTTGAAGTTTAGAGAAGTCGGAGCTACAGTGTTAGAGGAGCGGGACTAAATAGTCAATAACTTCGAGAGTTTTGCTCTGATTGACTTGAAATTTTGGGATTATATTCTTGAAATGTTTACCTATAAAAAAAGACCAAAAAAATCGATTTTTCAAAAGTGCAAACCCCGACCCTCCTCTTAATAAAACGTTTTATTTATTCGAAAAGTAAGAATATTTTTATTTTAATATAAGGTACAAACATGGAGGTTATGTGTGGAACACAATATCCGATAAATGGCCGCCTCGTTCCTGTTTGCAGACGTTCACTCTTTGGACGAAATTTTCAATGACATTTTGGCATAATTACGGCCTAATTTTATTAAGGCGGGATATACATTTACAACGATAAAAAAATCGATTTTCTTTAACAATACAACTATATATGTAGAATATTTTCCTAAAGTTTCAAAGCGAAATACGAAAAACTTCAAGCGTTACAGCCCGTCAACGCTGTGCCTCACCGCTCGCATTCGGAGCGGGCGTGAACTTCAAACGCGTTTTTCTCAAAACTGCATTATCGAAATTGGCGTGCAGGGTTACTCAAAAACTATTAAGCCGATTGAGTTGAAACTTGGTAGAAATATTTATAACATTGGTACCTTCTACTTAACGAGAATTGTTTGCGAGAAATTGGAAAAATGTACTTTTTTAATCCACATTTGACAGAAATGTTGCGTGAAATGTTAATTTTTTTTGTAAATGCGTGCCATTTTCTCAAATTTGCATTTTCTTCATTTTAATTACCGTCATATAGAAACTATGCATGTTCTAACTGAAAAAATGTTTGAACTTTTTTGCAAATCAAAGTCTACGGGAAGCTAGACTGCACGCCGATTCGCAACTCCCGCGGCGACCTTGCTGTAACACTCTGCCACAACTCCGTCATTTTGATGATGAATTAATTAAAAAAATTGTTCTGTATACTTAAATATACTATTAAGGCAGTAGTCTGCTTCAGAAGCCGAAAAAAGCGTTTTTTCAGCTATTTTTTTGAAAGGGAAGGAAATGATTGCGGTAAACGAAATTTTGAGACGATAGTGCATTATATTCAAGCTTTAAAAAACAATTTTTATTATTAGAAAATATTGAAATTTTTTTAAGTTGTAACGATTTTTCTGGGGCGCCTGGAGTCTGCACTTGTAAATCGGTGCCGGTGATGGAGGTCGTGCGATGCATCTGAAACAGTCGAACCAAATTTTTCTTTAGTTTTTATAAGTTCCTTTTCTATATGAACTAAAAAAATACCGAAGAAATGATGAAATTCCAAATTTTTTCGAAGTTTGAAAAAAAAATGCACTTTTTTGAAAAAAAAAATTTCACTTTAAGTTGCAAAACAAGTAATTTAAATCGTACTTTTGTCCAACTTTTTTATTTCAAATAGAAGATAATTTAATACTGAAGCTAGGTCACTTTAATTTTTTTCGATCGGACATATATTGTTTTTGCTATCGCCGGCACCGTTTTCTAAAACTTGTGAAAATGAAAACTCGAGAAAACGGGCTTTAAAGTTTTCGGTCCAAAAAAATAAAAGTTTTTGGATACTTACACTAATTATATGTTAATCAGCTATCCCCGAGCCACACAATAATCCTTCCTCTTCTTCAAATCGATTTTTTGAAGCCTGTAAAGCGGACTACTGCCTTAAAGTATACCTAAAGTTTCATAACTGTAGAATCATTATTTCTTCGTTTAAAAAATCCCTTAATATTGCTCATTTGTTTCCTGTCTGTATATCCCGCCTTTATGGTGGGTTCAATTGCTTCTTTGAGCTCCGGAATGGTCTATGGACCATTGGCATACACTTTTTCTTTCAGAAACTTCGTCTGCCATAACTATGCAGTAACAATGCAGCAAATAACAATTGCTATGCGTTGCTCGATCGTGTAATTCTCCATGACTAAACCTCAATACTTCTTGATGCCAGTTGTCAAAAATTAGTACTCTATGTTCGCCAAAAAAATGACGCGCAATTGAAATATCAGGTAATTTTGAGACACTCTTTACATACGGTACATGTGATGTATTTTCGTTAAAAGTATATTTTTATTTTCTTGAAAATATTTATGAAACCGAAACAAAATACTTGGATCTTTAGCACACCTGTTATTCTAAATATACTTTTTTTTGGCAGAATTAATTCGTAATGAAAAAATGTACAATTGATTTTCTGTTGGCGCCGTCGAAGAGCGTTTTTGCATCGCATTCTGAGCGGAAACGGTGTTTTGTGTAGTGATCGTAATTTCAATGACCCTTGGACCCAATCTTCACAATTGTGCGGACAAATACAGTGACTGATTTGGATTTGATTTAATCATTTTGGATCCGTGATTTGTTGGCGATAAGACCTAAGATTTTATGTACAGGCACCGAATACAATAACCTCGAATGATTGGAGTACATTTTTTTAGGTGATTCTTCAGATAAGTGACTTCCGAAAAATGAGCTTAAAACTATTTGTTTGCTATTTTATCATTCATTGGGTTCTAAATGATGATATTTAGTCGGGGGAAGCTGAAATTCACCCCCCCCCCCGCCCCATAAAAGGTTATGGGGTTTTGAAGTTTGCGGAAACACGTGATAAAATAGGGCATTTTTAAACATTTTGACGTCTATATTGGGTTTGTTTGGGTTTTTGAAAAATTCGAAATCACTTTTAACGATTTTTTGCTCGTACAAAAATTGTTAATAAAAAATATCAGCTTCTCCCGACTAAATATCATCATTTAGAACCCAATAAATGATATTTTATCGGAGAAATCGGATAATTTCTTTCGGAAAAGTCACGTATAAAACGAATTACCTTTTTTTTTTTAATTAAAAGCGGTATTCTTTAGTGATGGAATGAAAGATTTGTTCAAGTTGAATATTTGATTTCTTCGCAGCGAACGAAAAAGTTTGCTTGAATAAAATCGAATTTTATTATACTCAATATACGGTTTTTCTCAGGGTCAATTGTGATGACGTTGAAGTTTGCACGTTGCAACGCAACGAAAATGAATTCGTTCTAATTACTTCAATTTTTGCCGTTTTAGGCTGTGAAAATCGCTCAAACGTTTTAACATATTATTATAAGAAATAAACGACCTCAATTTGCAAAAAAGGTCTTTAGATAATGATAGAAATGAAGAAATACAAAATTAAAATAAAATATCGTTGTGTTCCAACGATGCAAACTTCAACGTCATCAATTGTGACCAATTTGATCATTTAGTTGAAGTTATATTATTTGTTTGAATAATAAACAAAAGTCTGGTAGCCCGAAATACAAATGAAAGTGTATTTTATTCGACTAAAAGATTTCTCTCGGTGTACGATTTTAAATTGCCATTGTCCATCGCAATCCGACACTATAATTGAAAGCTCTTTTTCAACAAAATTGTCAACAAACGACACTAAAAAGGAGAGCGAGCATTGTCAACGAGACACGATAAAATGGCGATGACAATGTCTATCCATAAAAGTCGAAAAATCTCCAATATAAATTTCTTCCATTGACATCTCGCTTCCCTGACGCTCCAATTGTGCTGAGCTTCTTCATGGATGAGTTAACCCTTTGTGAAATATACCGGTTTCCAGTACAGATCCAAATGAATAATGCTTCGAAATTCTCCAAGTTTTATAGCGGGATATAGGTACATTTAGACGGGAAAAGATAATTATTCTACATTTATCAAATTGTAGGTATACTTTAATATATTATATTTAAGTATATAATATTTAATATACCCTATATATACACACACACACACACACACACACACACACACACACACACACACACACACACACACACACACACATATGTATACCTTATTTAAGTTTACAATATTTATTATACCCTATATATCTACTATATAGTAGTAGTATTTGTTTAAGGTATACCCCTTCAGGGTGTTTACACAGACGAAATCCCTCCTACATATTCCTTTCCCCTTACAAGTTTTTCCTTAAGTCTACCTTTATTCTATTTACATTTTGCATATCATTTTCACTCGAATTCCTTCCTTCGTTTGTTACTTTTCCGATTAGTTTCTCGAATTGCTTTATGTACAAACATAGTTCTGTTACAGGTTCCTTCTTTAGTGCCGCTTGTATTTTTCTACCGATTTGATCTCTTTCTTCCTCCCCTATCCACTTTTCTAGATCTTCCACGATTTCTTTTTAAATTTTTTCCTTGATTTTATCGCACGTATACCTATATATACTGTATTTAAGTATAAATTTTTTTTCGTTTTTAATTCGTTTATCATCAAAATGCCGAAGCTGTGGCAGAGTGTTATAGCAAGATTGCCGCGGGAGTTGCGAATCGGCGTTTAGTCTAGCTTCCCGTAGACTTTGATTTGCAAAAAAATTCAAAAAAGTTCTCAGCTAGAACATCTATGGGGGCGTACACAAATGATGTAAAGCAAAATTTCCCAATTTTTGACCCCTCCCCCCTCCCGCACGTGACGGGACCGTAACGCTTGGCCAGAACCCCCCCCCCCCCCATTCCGTTACGTAACGGGTGCGTTGTCGTCAATAATTGCGGTTTTTTCATAGACATAACTAATTATGAAAGGTTTATACTCATTTTATGAAGTATATATTCATCTAGTTTTATACCAATTTTTATGACAAAAGCTTGAAAATTAACCGACATATATGCCTTGATTTGACGACGAAAAAAAAACTTTTCTTTATTGTCTCATCGATATCTTTATGAAAGGTTATCTGTGAATTAAAAGTCAACAATTTATTGATATCTATACAAATGTAGCTACCATTATGCGTAGCCGTTTTTTGATTTTGGTTTTTTTACAAAATGCCGACAGTTTGAACTTTTTTTTCTATTTTCAAGGCCCGCTTTCTATATTCAAGCAGTCTTTAAAAATAGTAATTATCAAATGTTAAAAAAGCGGATACGTACAACCTTAGTCACTGCGATTACAAAAATGTTTTTAAACAAAGTGAAAATCGGTTGAAAAAATTTTAAGTATTCGCTCGGACGAGGTCGAAAAAACTAGTTTCGAGAAAAACGCGTTCAAAGTTTTCGTTCCGTGTTTCTTGATATAAAGTTATGTTTTTTTTCTAGAATATTGATACGTACATTGAAGTATCTAGTCGCGGGCGATGTGACGGTTCTTCATCTTCATGATAATTCACAAAATAATAAGAGCCTGTACTTTATCTATTGTAAATTATGCCACACCTGTAGGGACGAGGGCTCTAACAGGTCGCACCTGTTCTCACTATAGTAACTATAACGCCGTCAATTTTCGGACTTGTGAATAAAAATGTTGCCACCATATTTTTCAATACATGTACTTTCAAGAATTATAAAAAAACTAGGTCCTTCAAATTTTGCTTGGGCGATGTGGAAAAGCTACTGTGCAAGTTCTGTCACAGTGATTTTCCCCCTTTACTGACATAGCGTATAGAAAGCTGTGAGCTGTCCACGGTAAAATTGCACGCGAGGTTTGAATTAAAAACTTGAACATGCAGCCATTTTCTCGAAGTTTTAAAATCGTGACGTAACGCACACCTTGCGGCCCCCCCCCCAACGTACGTAGACAGTAACGCCTGGCTGAACCCCCCCCCCCCCCCCAATTGCGTTACGTACTTTGCGTACGGCCTCTACAGTTTCTATTTGACCGCAATTAAAACCACGAAAATTAAAATTTAAGAAAATGGCACGCATTTTTAAAAAATCAACATTTCACGCAAAATTGCTATAAAATTTGGATTAAAAAAGTAGTTTTTTTTTAATTACAAAAAAATAATTCTTCTCAAGTAGAAGGTAGCAATATTATTAATATTTCTACCAAGTTTCAACTCAATCGGTTTAATAGTTTTTGAGTAACCTTGCACGCCAGTTTCGAAAATGCAGTTTTGAGAAAAACGCGTTCGAAGGTTAAATAGAATTTAAATTAAATTGCACTAGTTACTTGTGGTGACTAATTACTTGAGTAATCTGTTACGATAAGTAATTAAATTACCAATTACAGTACAGTAATTGTAATTGTTGGTTGTTAATTGAATTACCTTTTGTCCATCTCTGCCTGCCCCTCTGCGCTTTCGCTTCTACCTGTGGCACGCGCTCCGAATCCGTGCGGTAAGGGACACCGTTGACGGGCTGTAACGTTGGAAGTTTTTCGAATTTCGCTTCGAAACTTTGGGAAAATGTTCTACATATATAGTTCTATCGTTTAAAGAGAAAAAAAGAAATCGATTTTTTTGTCGTAAATGTATATCCCGTCTTAAGGGGAGGGTAGGGGTTTCAGCGTGAAAAGAACACTTTTTTGCGAATTTTTTTCATCTATATGGATAGAGTAAATTTATTGAAACCTTTTGTACATTGTTAAGTGTCATTTCAAGAACATTCCTTGAAATTTGTACGCGAAAATATCCACAAGCAAGCCGGTGCCGCGTTTTTCTCGAGACCACCTTTTCAAAGTCCGTGTTCACTGCCATTTGAAAACTACATGACCGATTTATTTCAAACGTGGTACACACTTTCTACATATAAAATACCTCCCCCTAACGGTTAGTTTGAGATTTTTTATATTGAGGGGGTTCTCCACCCCCAAAATGGCGGAATTTTTCGTGAAAAATAGCACTTTTCACTTCACATGACCACCGAAAATTTAAAAATGAAAAAAATAAATTATCAAAGACCGTTGGGGGGAGGATTTGATGATACTTTGACTAAATTTTAATGGTACTTGATTTCAGATAATTTCTAGCTGAGATTGAACACCGCAAATCGTGTTTTTCCAAAGGCGTTCTTGGAAAAGCTTTGTCACCGGCTTGTTTGTGGATATTTTCGGGTACAAATTTCACGGAATGTTTTTGAAATGACACTTAACAATGTACAAAAGGTTTCAATAAATTTACTCTATCCATATAAATAACAAAAATTCGCAAAAAAGTGTTTTTTTTCACCCTGAAACCTCAACCCTCTCCTTATGAATTTTGTACTTGACTCGTACAATACTCCTTGTATGTCAGACCCTATATCGAATTATAAAAATTCGTCGAAAAAAAGAACGTGTCCACGACAATATCGGGCTGCAACGGATTAAGTTCGCGGAGGGCCGTATTTTGTGGGGGCATAAGCAGGGCCCTTTTCAATCATTGGTAAATTACAGTAGTGCTTTATAAAAAAAAAGTTACAATCAGATATTATACCGAGCGATAAACTGGAGTAACAAATTTCGTAGATTTAGACATTTTTACATCTTCTCTAAGAAGTCGCGGCTACAAAAATTCTTCTGCTAGCCACATTTTTCTATGTTTTATTATTAATATTTTCTTCAAACATTCGGTGATTCCCTGTTTTTATTGTCATTGCGAAAAACTTAGAACTGTTTACACGCGCGACCAGTTTATTTCAGGCGTCTGGAGTTAGGATAAGATTCCGACCCCCCACCGACCGGGCTGAAATTTTGCACAAACCTCCCTTTTGATATTTTAAAACAACCCCTTAAGGGATTTTTGATGACTAGGAATAGTTTTCGAGATATTGAATTTTTTTTTCTTTAACGCGTGCCAACTATATATATATATATATATATATATATATATATATATATATATATATATATGTATGTATGTATGTATATATGTATATATGTATATATGTATATATATATATATATATATATATATATATATATATATATATATATATATATATATATATATATCTGCTACGTCTCCGTTCATATCTATATATGTTATCGCGCTTTCCGTTTTGTCCAAACAACAATACCCAAAGAAACCCAAATAATCAAACCTAAACAAATCCAAGCAAACCCAAACCCAAAAACTATTGCGCGCCGCCAAAAATCCCTTTAGGAATTGTCTTAAAATATTGAAAGAAAGGTTTGTGCAAAATCCAAGCTCGATGGGAGGGGTTGTTCGAAACCTCACCCTAGAGTTACTTACAAGAACCAGCCCTCAGGTGTCGGCCTTCGATTTTGTTGAAACTTATATATGTTATGACGCATTGAAAACTAAGCGACACGTATTTTTTTTATCGGCGGACAAACAGTCTTAAGAGGTGAAACCAGCCCTCGAAGAAAGGCATGTCAAGGGGTAACATTGCAGTTTCACCCACAAGTATTCGACCAATCGCAATGAAACAAAAACGAAAATTCTTTTAATCCGAAGCGATGAAAAATCCACTAGAGAGTTATCGCAAAAAAAATAATTAAGAGGTGAATCACCCCTATTCGAGGGTTGTATAAATTATTGTATGGAAAAGAGGACAGCGTGGCATCTCTATAACGTGCCGTATTAAGGAGGTACGGTGATTGGAGCGAGTTCAAAATAAAAGCCCGATTTTTTTAATAGCATTGTCGAGACCTTCGTCCATGCGTATGCGGAGTTTCCACGAGATTTACCGTACACTTTCCGAGTTATTAATTGTTAAAGTTGGTGAATTAGTCACACGTAGACGACAAAATGTGCCAGTCCTCTCATATATCGATTTTTTTGTTCTACTTGGAGCCAAGAAACACGTAAAAAAAACTGATGGTTTCGTTAGTTGAATCTTTGTGATCGATAAGGGACCTTGAATTGGAAAGCTCACCGCAGAAATAAGTAATTAATTTTAAATTAAACAGCAAAAACCGAAATTTTCGGGGAGCGAGACTTCTCGTGACGTAACAGCAGCCATCTTGCTCGACGTGTGGCAACGCCGGATACCCGCGCAAATTTGATTTGTCTATCGGATATTTTCAACGCGAATTAAAAATATGATTGTGTGAAGCCGTACATTTTTTAATGGATTATAAAGGGCCTTTCGTCGATATTTACTTAAAGTTCTTTTACGTACAGCAAAGGCATCTCAATTTTTCTGGCGACATGTACCTATACAACGCATCTATACATAAATTCAGCATGGGAGAATCGTCATATAAAATAAACGTTCCTTTTTATACCTGTAAATATTGTGAAAATTGGGAAAGGGAAAAATAACATAACAATGAATGCAATATGTTTTGACTTTGGACAGATTGGACATTGGACATTGAGGTTAACTTCAACGCGACGTTTTTTATTTGCAATCGCAATATTATCTTTTCATTTTCTAATTCTTGTCCATCAGAATCTACATTTGTCTCTAAACTGGACTTCAGGTACAATCCCGTTACTCTTTTGATAAACTTCCACAGGATTGTCATTCTGGATGTTAACCGGCTACAAAAAATAATAAGCTGGGCGCGTGGAACCGATGACAGCCACCGAAAATGCGACGATGCTAAACGTCAACGATATGGCGTACTACTGAAGTCGAGCAGTAGATTATTAAGGTTGTTTCCATATCATAAAAATAATAGGAAACTCGAAATTCAATACTTAAAAAATATTTCTCGAAAAATAGGCCATATACATATATCTGAAACGTGGTGGTATTGCGGCGTGAAATAGACTCTAAGTTTACTAGCACGGTCATCACCGTACCTCCTTAAGGCGTTACCCTCACTTGTAGCGCAAAAAAGGCCTTTTTCATGATTTTTTTAAAGAAAACCACAAAACTTTTTTAATCGATCAATATACCATCTTAAAGAACACATCTTGAAGAACTTTCAGTAATTTTTTTATTGAAAAATATTACATTGTTTAGTGGCAAATGGCCGTCAATGAAATAATGTTTTTATATACACGGTTTGCGGTGACCAACATTGCGGCAAAGTGGATCATCTGAAGAAAAAAATGCGGATGGATTTAATCAAATATAAGTATAAACTAGTCTTTAATCGAAGGATTTTAAAAAATATTCATTTTTCACAAAATGGCGGACAGTCAAAGTTAATGGTTCGATTTTAACGAAAAAAACGGCCGTTTTTTGGCTATAAAACGGCCATTTTTTTCGAAAAAAAAATCGAACGATTAAAGACTACATTTTTATGTATTAAATAAGCCTGCAAAATTTCAAGAAGATCGGTTCATTAGTGTTCGAGTAATCTTAGTCACCGACTTCAGAAATGCCATTTTGAGAAAAACGCGTTTAAAGTTTCTCTTTCAACGCTCGTTCAACGCGGATTCTTCTCTTTCAACGCTCATATCTCAGTCAATTTTGTTCGGATCGACTTGAAATTTTCAGGACATATTCTCAGATACTTATACTTCAAAAAAATGCAATAAAAAAAATCGATTTTTTCAAAATCGCAAGTGGGGTTAACCCCTTAAGGTAATCCTATCGCTTCACACTAGTCATACCACTGATCATACCTGAGACTTGTACAATTCATATTTTTAACATATGCAAAAAAAAATAATTTGTAATAACTAACATTTTCCATGTGTAAACTGTTGAATGAATGTTCACATTTAATTTGAAAAATGAAAAAATAGTTATTCCAACGATTCGCGCAGTATTTCCGGGTTTGATATTTAGCAACATTGGTTCTATCTCCGTCTCTTTTTACTCAACGCGGCGATTATAACTTCCATGATTTTCAACGTCGGTCGGTCAAAACAATGTCAGGTGCGGGAAATATAAAGCATTGTATTCTGGCCACGACTGGTAACAACCATGGAAAATTTATTCGGCGAAGTATGTCGGTTGAAAATGAAATATATGTGGAAATTCGAATGAGTGGTAATAAATCCAATATCGGAAGTTCAAATTAAACTTGATATTACATAAAAATTAGGTCAATAAGCGTATTTTTTTCTAAGAGCATTGGATTGCTACAAGTATTAAGTATGTAAATCTGATTATTTTTAAGAATCTGACGGATTCCCACTATTCAACACACTTTTGCAGCGACCGGAAATTGGGTTTTTGCATGTCGTCTCGGAATTCCTTCACAAAAATACGCAACTTTAATATTTTTTTCTATGTAATTAGGTCGATAATCGACCCTGAAATTTTACAGAGACGATTATGAATATATTTAGCGAAGCAAAAAAAAATGAAAATCCTATGGATTGAAGCCTGGCGATAGGATTACCTTAATTAGACGATTTTTAGAATCGTTATTTTTCGTTGAAAGTTCGATAACGTGGCTTGAAATTTTACCAGTATACCGGGATATATTTTCACTTCGTAGTAGATGAAAATCCGTTGATTGTTAAGTATTCGGGCGCGGGAAAAGGATATTTTAATTTCAATTCTGAATGTTGCTTTCGCATTTCCAGACACGCGTTCCGTTGTGTCAATAATCCCGGCTTGCTGCTGATTACACAACGAAAAGTAATTAATATCGCGGGCTACAGTTGCAACAAGAATTGCCCAGATGCTGCTGTTAATACGGGATTATTGCAAACGATCGTACATCTGCTATGTTACCTTTCATACACGTGTATAGGGCATTCGACACCAACTCGGTCCCCCCTTGTTGCTACTTCAAATCGTTCAACTCCACCACCCACCAATTCATTCTCTGAAAACTAACATATTAACCGCAAACTCATTGCTCCAAAAGTTTACGAAACGTTTCCATCTCTGATAAAAAATAATCAGACATACGATTGGAAATTTGAAAATTTTGGCGCCGCCAGATACGCGATACAGACTCCGAGAGAGGATTTGGCAAAAATCCGAAAAAAATTGCCAATGTGGGGGGCCAATACTCAGCAGGTTACGCGGTATAGAAAATACATGTATCGTTGCTTAAGACCTTAGGCCACAGTAATGGGTATAAAGTCATGTACGGATTTAACAATTTGTTTTCGTATGAAAAAGTGATTCACTCATAAAATTAATTACACATCTATTTAGTATGAATATCAAGCTGTTAGAAAGTATATATTTTTCGTTCGATGTACAAAATGGCCGACTACTAATATTTTCTTTTGTTATCTTTTTTTTAGGCGCTCCGCGGCGCACAGTGGTTCCAAACGCCGAAAAGCTGGCCAAAAATAGGGAAAATCGCGTTACTAAATATAGGACTTTTTTGTGTGCCATATGTTAGGTTGGTACCTGTACTTTAAGAACGCAGCATTACCAATGCCAATAATACACACTTGTTGGCAGTGTGGCGTCGTGAAGTTAAGGTTAAATTTCGTGAATGTCACGTGTTTTCTGACTTAAACATTTAATTTAGACAGGTTAGTGTTAATTATTCATGGTGAAGTGAATTGTTTCGAAGAGAGGGATATTTGAGGTTAGTAAAATACGTTTTGTTTGAAATTTTAAGTGCTTGTATATTGTTTATATATTATTGTTTGTAAATCACAAAATTTCGTCATTTTTATGCCACTTTTGCTTTCTCATTTTCTCGAAAGTCCCGCTAGATCCCGGGCTGAAATTAATTGCATATGGTAAGGGCATCATAGCACTAAATTATGACGCCAATAACTTTTGCCCGAATTTGCCCGAAATTGAGAAAATGCAATTTGAAAATTTACTTCAAAAAATGGCTGAAAATATGATTTTTACGTTATATGAAGCCCAATATCGTCAAAAAAATTTGTTTAAGTTATTTAATGTTGAGTATACATACTGCCAATGATTTTGACATTATAAACAATGAATTTGTTATAAACAATAAATTATTTTCTTCAAAAAACTTAATTAAATTTTTTTTCCAAGTTGATTAAATGTCAAATTCTGATTCAGCGACGTCGAAAACCCCTTAATCAACAGGTTTTATCATTTACAATTATAATCATTTTTTTTTTGGTCCGCCATCTTGTTTTTGACTTTGTTTTGCATTTTTTTATGAAACTGATGTCAAATTTCGATTTAGCGACCTCAAAAACTCCTTATAACATCATTTTGTATTGTTTAAAGTTGATATAAATTTTTTTTGGTCCGCCATCTTGTTTTTGACTTTTTGACTCATTTTTTTCGAAAAACTAACATCAGATTCGGATTCAGCGACCCCCAAAACCTATATATACCCACCGCCATCCGTTTTTTCGATGATTTCGATTTTTGGCCAGCTTTTCGGCGTTTGGAACCACTGTGCGGCGTGACATTTAGCATCCACAATTTTTTACCCAGAACAAAAAACAGAAATTCTCTTCAATCTACATTAGAATACCTAGAGAAGTACGTACGGACTTTAAAAAATATTGTTTTATTCAAAAGTTGTAGGTTTTTGAACTTAAGAAATGAATTTTCAGTGAAAAATTTTGTTATAACTGCTCATAAACCGCTCATAAAATGAAAAGTTTTCGATTAATCAGAAATTCCTTACGTACTTCTCTGCGAAATGCAATTTGGAACATAACTTTTGAATTTGAAGTAAATCGAGTGAAAATTGTTGAAGTTGTTTGTCACGCCAATTGGAAAAAAAACTGTTTCGAGAAGTTTCGAGTAGTCGACTATTTTGTACATCGAAAAAAAATTCTAACAGCTTGATATTCTTGCTAAATAGATGTGTAATTAATTTTATGAGTGAATCACTTTATCATAGAAAAAAATGAACGAAACTGGGAATAGTGAAGAGACAAGTCTGGGCGAAAGATTTTGCACAAAGGGGTGGCCTCACAAAAAACCTGGAGATCATACAAAGGAAGATTAAAAATAATTATAGTAATTTTTTAATAAAAGCAGACTGGAGTGGTTGCGTCTTGATCTCAAAATTACTATTATTATTATTTCCAATATTATTGTGATATTATCCTTATTAACATTTCCGAAGTTCTTTACATTGGAAATAATAATAATCACTAAGGTACAAAATAATTACTAAATTACAAAATAATTACTAAATTACTAAATAATAAAATGACTATTATTAATATTTCCAATATTATTATGATATTATTCTTACGAACGTTTTCAATGTTCTTTAAATTGAAAATAATAATAATAGTAATTTTTCTAAAAGCAGACTGTAATGGTTGCGTGCCGATCTCATTTGTGTGGTTTTTTTTTCTTCCAAAACGTAAGTGTAGATATATTCGAAATTACCAGCTTTTCTTGTAGCAATGCAAAACGTTTGAAAGATGGGAATGACATGCATTGGTCTGTTCATGTACATTCCTGGCGCTACGAGAGAATTGCACAGAAAAGAAATCGCGAATATGCCAACCGAGTGGGCGTGAAATATCCCATGTTTATATGCAAGATTCAACCCGAAGATGATGATGCATTCACAAGATATTCGATTGCGGCTGAGAAGCATTATTTTCGCTCGCTCTCTCCCTCGGCGTTTTTTATCTTCCGTCAAATACAACTGGGAGACGAGATCGAATTTGAAGCGAGTGTACGATAGGATCGTGTTCAGCACCGGGAATGTCCCAAGGTGCGTTTTCTTCGCCTACCGTTTCAGCTCGAGGGACGCACGGTGGGATAAAGAAAATGCAATCCGACGACCGTGTACCTTACGACGACAATCGAGACGAAATAAGGAGTTTGCGGAATCACCACAGTGTATCCGGTCGAAAAATAACTCATTTTCTCGATTTTTTTTCGATGGTTGAAATACGCTAATCAGTCTGATTTTTTTAAGTCAATTCAAAGCACTCATGAAGAACTGAAAATTCATTTTTAAAAGTATATTTTAATTTTTTTATATATTTTTAACGGTTGAAAATATCTTCCAAAAAAAGGAGTCCTTACGGTGTACACGGTTGTGGACGTAAATATTATATGAAACAAAATTTGTAAAAGAATTATCAATCTGTATGAACGCCGCTATCATGCAATGGAGGTTTTTCGGAAATCAAAATTGACAAAATGTCGGCGTTTTGAAAAAAAAAACGTATCGAATTTTGCCTATTTTTTCGACAGTATTTCGTTAAAAAAAAATACAAAGATTAAAAAGAAAAAGCTTCTACAGCAAGATGAAGAATGGCGTGAAGAATTTTGTGTCAAAATTTGAGACGGATTGCTTGAACACTCTTCCTTCGAGAGTGTACATCGTTTCGAAAAACAACATTTCGAGAAAAACGCGTTTAAAGTTTCGAGTGTGGAATTTTCATATAAATTGTCTCCTTACAAACGATCGATGGCAGGTCCATGTTTATAACCGGCTATACTATCGGATAATGCAAAAAGAAAATCGTTTTTTTTTAATCTTACACTGTGATGATTCCTTAAGGAGTTACGTGGGTTTTAAAATTTCAAAAAGTCATTTTTTTTTATTTTTATTATCTAATTGTAAATACAACATGTCTAGATTATTTTCCCGAAGTTTTAAGTCAATCGGAGTAAAAGTCTAGGAAAGAGAGCCTTTCGGAATTCCCCCCGTTGGGAAAGGCCGGGAGCGACGCAGGTATATCGCATTTTTCTCAAAACACTATTTTTGAAGTCGGTGGACACGATATCTCAAAAACGAATGCACCGATCCTATTAAAATTTTGCACATTTCTTCAAAATAGCATTGACTAGTGATTGAACGAAGGTTTTTTTTTTCGATTACAACTAATTTTACAAGGCTATACGTAGTGTAAATTGTACCAACAATTGAACTATTTTGCATACAAATCTGCCAAAAATTCAAATTTCAATAAAAAAAAAAATCCTTCGTGCAATCACGAGCTATACTTATCTACTAACAGAAAAAAAATGGTTTTTAAATTTCGGATAAAGCTATCATGAGTTATCCTGACCACCACCAGGACATTTTTTTAGGGCTTTCCGGAAACCAGGTCCCACCGACAGAATTTCCCAAATTTCTTTATGAATTAAAAAAAAAGATTGTTGAAATGTTGCTTTTTTATGTGCTTAACATTTTGAATAAAATAATTTATATATTATATGTTTTTTTAAATAGAGAAAATATGCTTTTTTTAGCTTCGAAACCCACGTGACCCCTTAAGAACATAGTTTTATCGGGCAAGAATAGACAAGTTACTTTTATGATGTTGAAATTTGCATCACTGAAATGCAACAAAAGTTAGTTTGTCTTCTATTGCTCACATTTGTTTCGCCGATTTGGGATACGAAAATCTGTCTTAATCTGATAACAATTGATCTCAATCTATCAAAGAAATTATACGTCATAATAAAAATGAAGAAATAAAAAAAATTGTAAGGACGTTTTCGTTGCATTCCAACGATGCAAACTTCAACGCCATTTTGTTTTCGTTCTAGTAGCAGTTCGAGTCGGTCGGTAGTGCCAGGTTATATATTAAAAAAAAAACATTCTCCCGGCTAATAAAACTCAGTTTTATAGCTCGTTTTTCCGAAGCTGCCGTAAAACTTAAGACGCATTAGCCGCCGACGTTCGCGATGTGCAGTCGCATTACGCGAGTAGCTCGGGGAAAGAAAAATGTCTACCCTCCGACACACGCGCACAAAATGGACTCAATATTTGGACAGATAAGGATCTCATTTCGTATAAAAATATAGCGTGATGACGAGACTTCGCGGGAAATAACTCGGTTTGAAAAAAAAAGAAAGATAAAAGTGGCAAAGGCGTAAAGATTTTGTATTTTTAGTAAACGGATTGTACTAATAATTGGAATCGATATTCCAACCTCGAGTTGAGGCGGTTGAAGCGTTGCCACAATCGGAGATCAAAATTCAAGAAAAAAGTATGGTCTAGACCATACTGAGTCTATACGATTAAAAAAAAAAAAATGTTCACCCCATAATACGAGAGATAAAAAATAGTTTAAGGCCTTAGGCCACTCGAGAGGCCGAAAAAATAGGCTTTTTGGGGATTTTTTTTCTCAGAAAAACTACAAAATAAATCGAGATTACAAAAAAGGGTGTTCATCATACATATCAGTGACTGTATACAATAATTTTTTTAAACGATTAATTCCAAAATGGCGGCTGTGCAGCGTTCATCTCGAAACTGCATTTTTTGAGTAAAAATACATTGTCTATGGAAGTACGTAGGATTATTTTGTTATATTGCATAGTTCATTTGTTATTAACAATTATCTGACGATTTTTTTGGAAAGCGAAAGATTTGCCTAAAAAATCGTCACATTTTTATTCACTTATTCACGTAGGTAATCAAAATATAAAAATGCATAATTTTATTCTTCAATTATATATTTGACAAAAATCTAGCTTTTACCCGCGCCTTCGTCCGCGTAGATTTCGGATATAAACTTTGTTTGATTTTAAACTAAAAAGGTTGAGTTGGTCTGTTTATCTATCACTGTTCTGATTACGACAACTTATATTAACGTGGGACTCTCTTTTTATGGATTTATTTTTCGAAAATATATATATGAAGTTATAGTTATTACCCGTGACTTCCCCCTCATGGAATTTATAACGCCGTGGGAGTGTAATTAATGCAATTTCTCAAGTCAATTCGACAAAAAAAATCTTTATTTCTATACAAAATTTTCCATCCCCTTGCCACATTTTAAGGGTTAAATTTTCGGAAACACTGAAGTGCATGTTTCATTATTTCTGTTATAGAGTATTTACGCCGAGTTTCAAGTAAAACCGACCAAAAAGATGTTGTTTTCTACACAAACTGTTCCACCCCCTTGCAACCCCTTAACGGTTCACTTTTGGAAAATATTGGAATACGTGTTCCATTAATTGTATTGTACAGGATTAATGCCATTTTCCAAGTCGATCCAACCAAAAAATATGTTTTTCAACACAAACTTTTCTACCCCCTTGAAACCCCTCAAGGGCTGAATTTTTGGGAAATGCTGAAATACGTGTTTCATTAATTTCATTGTAGAGTATTTATGCAAAGTTTCAAGTAAAACCGATAAAAAAAATTTCCTGTGCAAACTTTTACACCCCATTTCATTTAAGGATCGAATTAAAAAAAAATATTTCTCACAAGGAACATCCCTCAGGTGACACCCGTCGATTTTGTTGAAATTTGGATATGTTATACAGCACCGAAAAGTAAGCGATACGTATTTTTTTTTATCGGCGGAAAAACGGTTTTAAGGGCTGAAACGCACCCTCAAAAATGGAGATGTTTTTCGTTTTTCGTCGATAACGTTTTAACGGTACGAGATGTTAAACATTTTCAAATTGCAACAATGTTTATTTTTTTGTGCACTATACATTGGAGATGAGAACGATGACGTCATCGACGAAAAACGAAAAACACCCCTATTTTCGAGGGTTCGTTTCACCCCCTAAAACCGTTTTTCCGCCAATAAAAAAAACACATATCGCTTACTTTTCGGTGCTTCATAACATATCCAAATTGCAACAAAATCGAAGGGTGTCACCTGAGGGATGTTCCTTGTCAGTGCACCTCTACCCCCTCGAAGGAACATAAGTACCAAATCCATCAAATGCGACCATTTTTTTTTTATTTCGCTGGCGGCGCTGACGCACAGTGAAGGTCACCTCCACTTTTTTTTAAATAGAATGGTACATTTTTTTCAACCATCTTGTGGAGCACCTCGAGCCGCATAAAAAACATTAGGGGATCAAAGTCGTTCAAGGTCATGCAAGGTCACCTGTTAAAATGAAATACAAATCTAAATATGTCGGACCACTACCAAATATTTGGCCGTGATCCGAGATATTTAGATTTGTATAATCGATACTCACCTTGAATGACCTTGAACGACTTTGACCCCCTAATAATTTTTCCGCGGCTTGAAGTGCTCCACAAATAGGTTGAAAAAAAATGCACCATTCCGTTTAAAAAAAATGGAGGTGGCCTTCACTGTGCGTCAGCGTCTCCGCCGAAATAAAAAAATTGGTCGCTTTTGTTGGCCCCCTTCACACCGTACAACTTTTGTCTGGAAATTTTTTTTGTGACGTCGATAATTACCAAGTTATTTCGGGTGGCAGAGAAAGGAGGGACACCCTGTATATAGATTAGCATCTACAGGATAAATCCATATCTCGTATGCATTTTTTTGAGATACATGGAAAAAAAATAATAAACCGTCATTTGACTCAACTGGACCGCTCCAACCCCCTTAATTCGATTAACTCCAGGTTAATTGGAGCTTTAGGATTCTACGCGTTCTTTTTTTTACTCAATCGGTGGAATCTTCGAATATCGGCCGACCCTCTTATACGCGAATCCGTATAAAAGAAACCGCCCGGTTTGCACGGCACCTTAGCCCTTTGCCTGGACGATGTTTCATTCGGAGGGAAAAAAAAGGAATGGTTGCCGCCCGCGATTTTTCATCCGTTGTCTGTCAGGGTCGGTCTGGCTGGGGCTCCCGCCGAATATTCGAGAAATTACTGACACGCCTGACGCGCCTCGTCCGACATGCGGTGTCAACGATTCTCTCATCAATTAATCGAGACCCAATCGTCGATAACGGGTGCCCGGTGAACGTGGGCGGCGCCGCGCGCTCGATCGATGTCAAACTTCTCCGTTGAAGTCATACGAATGTCGCGTGGTCCGAGCGCATACGGATTCATCGAGTTCTTCGAGTGGGCTTTGTCGGAGAGCCGCGTCGGATTGTGCCAGTATTGTGGTATTTGACGCATCGAGACCCCCCTTAAGGGGTAAGGTCACTGTAGAAATTTAAAAAAAATGGTTTTTTTTCTTCTTGAAAGATGCCTTAAGGTAGTACCTCCACAGAAGAGTTGAATTAAGAAATGGTTGAAATTTGACATATGTGTTATTTAATACATTATCCAAACATCTGTGCAATTTGAATAAGTTTGACCACCCCAAACCTGAGATATTTACACTTAAAGTTGGCTTGGTTAACACGTAACAAATGCGTTATGATGGGCAAACAGAGCATCATTAATTCTACCGTCAAAACTAAAATTAAGAAATTGATAAAAAACGAGGATAAGCTAGAGTAAGATATCACGAAAAATGTGAAAAAAAATGAGAATGATTCACCATCTAGTTTCCAAGATATAACCATGAGAAGCCCTCACAATTTTGGTGCAAGGCCTGGCAAAGCCTGGAAAAAAAAACAATTGGGGCAAAGCCTGGACAGTCCCGGCAAAAAGTTTACTGGCAGGGGTAGATCAAAAACACGATATAAAGTATATTTTACGGCAATAAATTATATCCATCGTATTATCTACTAGTACCGAGTCAATATTGCGTAGTTTTTAATTTTATTTATTACTAATTGAACCAATTATCAATCTTTTAAACATGAACATAGTATGTAAACTTTTGGTTGAGATTTTCGCAGAGGAACTACCTTGATATCTTAAAAATGACATACTCAAACGATTGAAGTGGGAAATGTTTCTAAATACTAATATTTTAAATTTTGGCGCAGCCCCTCTCAGTCCGATGCAATCCGTACCGAGAACTTTAAACGCGTTTTTCTCGAAACTACATTTTTCAAGTCGGCCGGACTCATAACCCGAACAAATCTTAAGGCAGTAGTCTGGTCTAGAAATTCGACAAAATCGATTTCTTTTCTTCATTTTGTTATTCCTTAGACCTTTCTTAATACGCTCGTGAAAACCGTTTATTGATATTTCAAAAATTAGCAGAGCAATGAAAATTATAAGCAAGCCGCGCGCAAACCTCATCTAACGGTATCAAAACTTTGAACGCGTTTATCTCAGAACTATGTTTTTCAAATCAGCGCCCACGATATCTCGATAACTAATTGACCGATCGGGCTCAAATTTTGCACATACCTTCGGTAGCCTCTTTCTGAGGACTAGCAGCAGAATTGAGTCGAACAATTATTTTGCCCACATTTTATAACTCGTCGAATACCCGAAAATGTATGGAATATCGTTAATCAAAGTTTAACAGGCCGCCATTTTGTAACAAAATTTGTTTAAGTACTAATTCTGCTACCAGTGCTCAGAATACTCATACAGATTGAGAATATATATATTTTTTTTCAGCTGCATACATCACCCAGAATGGGCGCCGATTGAGGCGGTTTTCGGCGGACCACGTTGTATAAAAATGAAAAACTACATAAAAATATTTAAAATATATTTTTTTTCAAATGCAGATACATTCTCAAAAGAACAATAAATACATATCTCAAATTTCATCAAGACAACTTCAACGGTTTAAAGGTTATTCTAACCCAAAAATGACGTCAAAAATCTCGCTCTCGACCAGACTACTGCGTTAACCGATTGACTTGAAATTTTAACTGTATATTCACAATTGCATTCTGCATATAAGTACGTAAGATTTTCCCGATATATGACAGTTTTTTTTTATAAACAATTTGCGCACGATGTTTGTTTGAGAATTTTGAACTTTTATTTCAAAAACGCGTTTTTTTTGCAAAAATCGATTAATAAAAAAAACCCTACGTACTTCTGTAGCTATTCACATGAAAGATCGAAAAAAAAATTCCATTCACTGTAAATTGAAAATTGCAGGTGCCGTCGGTCCGGCCGCGCGCCTATAAAAAAAGGCTTCGTCGAAGAAAAGCTGTGCAGCCGCTATTTTGTTTAGTATTACTTTGAAAAAAATAGTTTATGCAGTTTATGATATGTCCAATAAAGGACGTTTTTCAGAATTTTGATTTATTCTATTGTACCGCCAAAAAAAATCCCAAAATATACTTATTTTTTCCCCGCTACAGTGGCCTCACCCCTTAATGTGCACACGTGTCCCGAATGCACACACGTATCTTACGAATATTATTTAAGGAGGCTACTCAGGGTCTTTAGGGTTACGTAGAACAAATAAATTTCAACTAATAAATATGTGGAATGCATATAATTGACTATTTAGAAATGTTATTAATCTTTTTTGTTTACTTACATCGAGAATAAGTTATTAACCAAGTTGAAATGTGGCAAACGCGCAATTTAGTTCTCAGTCATTGGTACCACTGAACTCAGATACGAACACAACATCGTGAGCGCGGAGCTGTCGAACATCCTTCGCGAATTCCGTTTTTTTTTGTTCGGCGAAGATGAAAAGCTGAAAAGATGAAAAAAGTAGTTGAGCCGGAAAATGAATGCGCAGGCGAGGGACGACGCGTAATTGATTTGAAGATTATGTCGAGACACATGCACTGCAGCTTCTGTAAAGAATGATTCAAAATATTTAAATCCTCTTTATGAACCCGCGGTAAGAAATTTATAGCAAGGAAGCAATAGTTCGTGCGTTTCAAATTTTGGCGCCTATTCAAAATAGCCGACTTGACAGCAGCGTTGCCACGTGCAGTAGGGCGCTTTATCGTTTTACGCGAATCAGCTGAAATGTTCTGTTCAATTTCACGAATATCTCGATAACGAGACATACAAAACGCTGTACTCTTTGTTGAAATTATTAATACAAATCTCAAGAATTTGTTCCGCCTATTTCCAGTCAATTCTTACTATTTTTATTATGTTGCGACAGTCGTATTAGAGTTCTCATGAAGCTTTTGCTACATCGCCCGTGTATAAGAGCCTGACTTCAATAATTAATTGCTCAACAATCACGCAGACGAAGTACTTGAAATTTTACACGGAGTCGTAACACCTGTTCCCAAATATCCGCAATGAATCCAGCAAATCCTTACTATTTCGCGATAGCTGAGCAACCTTCTCAATTTTAGTCTCATCTATAAATTTGTTTTTGTTTAGGTTGAAATTGATCTGGTAGGGTTAGAAAATACAATGTTGAGATGATCCGGGCAGAATTTTTTTAGTAAGTCCCTGTATTCTACAATTTTCCTGTAGGGATTTGACAGGGACGCCGCACGTCGGGAGTTTAAATTGGAATCCAAGTGGCCTACGCGCTACTCCCCGATTGACGTCAATTAAGAATTTTTTATTTGAATTTCTGAACTGGTGTTTGTTGGAGCTGCCTAAAAAAATCTCCTCTCGTTATCCCGTGCACA
This sequence comes from Ophion ellenae, assembly GCA_963210295.1. Classification (NCBI taxonomy): domain Eukaryota; kingdom Metazoa; phylum Arthropoda; class Insecta; order Hymenoptera; family Ichneumonidae; genus Ophion; species Ophion ellenae. Next base: position 17,828,617 of record OY723394.1, read on the forward strand.
AATTTATTTGGGTAGGCCCAAGATGCACCCATATCTCTGTAGGGATTTGCTAAGGACATCGCACGTAGGGAGTCCTCATTGTGATCCAATTGGATTCTGCACTGATCTCCGATGAACGCCCGATCCCCGATGAACGAATCGACAATATGTCAAGAGTCACGATAAAAATCTCGGCGCGATTACAGCGAGTTTCCAGTTGTATGATTGAAATCGATTTTTCAAATGCACTTTTTAAAGCGGTTTGTACTTTTTTAAGATAAAATTTATAGTTTTCAAAATTCACTCATTTTGTATATCTATATATCTGGTTTAGGAAATTCAACCTCCAGAATGCGTTGCGATCCATCAAGGATCGCATCGGATTCTGTTCGATAATGTGAGAATCCTCTAGGATTCAAATGACATCCGTACATTGGATTCCAATGGGGAATCCCGATTAGAATCCAACGTTCGAGCGTGACGTTTCCGTATGGGGATCCAATGCGATGAACCATCGGATCCCTATCGGGAAGTGGTTTATACTCTTCTAAGATCCACTGATTTTATTTTAGTTTATCAAGAAGTGATTTATGCTTTTCTAAGATCTTTTTTATTGTCAGTTTATCAGGAATACTTTTTTAAGATCTTTTTTTATTTTTAGTCTATCGGGAAGTGATTCATACTTTTTAAAGTTAAAAAAAATGTTTAGTCTGTCAGTAAGTGATTTTTGCTTTTATAAGATCCACTCATTTTGCATATGTATGTATCTGGTTTACAAAAGTCAACGTACAGTGTAAAACTCAACCTAAAATTAAAATACAACGTAATGCAATGGGATCCATCAAGAATCGTATCGGATTCTGTTCGATAACGTGGGAAGTCTTAAGGATTTAAATTGGATTCTAATGGGGAATGCCAATTAGAATCCAACGTTCAAGCGTGACGTTTTAGTGTAGAGATCCAATGCGATAAACCATTGGATCCCCAGCAGGAAGTGATTTATACTTTTTTAAGATCGACTTATTTCATTTTAGGTTGTCAGGAAGTGATTTTTACTTTTCTAAGATCCACTCATCTTAATATCTATGTATCTGGTTTACAAAATACAACGTACAGAATGCAATGGAATCCATCAAGAATCTTATCGGATTCCGTTCGATAACGTGACAATTCTTAAGGATTTGAATTGGATTCGTACATTGGATTCCAATGGGGAATTCCGATTAGAATCCAAAGTTCGAGCGTGACGTTTCAGTATACGGATCCAATGCAATGGACCATCGGATCCCTATCAGGAAGTGGGGACAAGTATGGCAATTGTTTTCCGACGACAATTTCTGCACGGCGATGCCTATCGTTTTTCCCACTCGCAACTGCCACGGTCGTAATCTAAGATTCCGTTCTTTCAGCGGTAAATGATCGGCCTCGCGTCGAAGGAGGGACAACCGGAAGAAGACGAAGCGATATTTTCGCTTCCGACAAGGGGACCGAGGGACTTTGGTCGTCAGCGTGATAACGTTGAATCGAGACGAGGAAAGGGGCAAAAAAAATACGTGGGAGGAGAAACGTGGCGGTTTGAGGCCGATCTGGGTGACGGGGAAAGCAAAAATCACAACGCGTCACGCGGGGGTCGTCGGTCTATGGGGGGCTCCGCATCATCAGCGGTCCCCCTGCAATTCAAAGTCATCCGTCGATACGAACTGCTGGAACGGCGCCAGCGGTCTGTTGCAGTCTCGTATTACGAATTCTGGCACGAGCTTTGGTACAGGCAGAGGTGACGTTCCTAACATCACGAGTTTGCGCACCAAGCAAATGAAGAGTCCCTCCAGTATCATGAGGCAGTCGAGCCTCACCAAGCTCGGTTCCATGATCAACACCGCAGTCAACAAAAGAGCCAGTGAGTTTTACAAACTTGTCTATACGTATTCATACGTGGAAACTATATTTTCAATGCGTCATACCTATTTAACCCTTCGCAGTCACACAAGACAGGGCTTTTGCCCCCCCACCCCCTCTTCTACGAAACTAATATGAGCTGCCCTCCCCTAGCTTAGACCCTGGGTACACTCTTGCTGGCTATAACACGCTGGTCACAGGGGGTCGCAATGACCCCAGCTATGTTTCAAACGATTGCCGCGTTGACCGTATCGTTTCGAACGACTCATAAAAATTCAGGATATCAGTTTGAATATTCTAGAATGTGGCATTATCGGTATTATATTTTTATCAAATTTTAAAATGACGGAAAAAAATCAGCGAGGCGTCAATGTGTAAAAAACCCTTTTTCAGTAAAAAAAAATCATAACTCTTGCAATTTTCAATTTGGTTTCTTAAAATTTTAGGGTGATACTCTTGAGATATGGTAGTTTAAGGGAAAAAATAGCGCCATGGTGGCAAATAGTTTCAGGGGTCTTCTCACTTTAGACGCTAAAAAAGGCTATTTTCGTACATTTTTTTGATGGGTTAATATTATAGATGTTGATATAAAAGTTGTTACACTTAATAGATACACTTTCGAAATACATTTTTTTTAAATTTCATGTATTTATGTAACCCAAAGAAACTTTAAACGCGTTTTTCTCGAAACAACGTTTTTCGACGGCTTGTTGATAAAATCTTCGAAACTACTGAACCGATAATGGACCTTATTAAATTTTAACCACATATTCTATAGCAAGAGCGTAAATCAAGGATTAAAAAAAAATTTATTTACAATTTTTTGCCAATAACGGTGAAAAAAACTCGCTTGTTTTGTTTTTTCGAAACATGTCCGCCATTTTGTTATTTTTGCATTAATCAAAAATCGTATGATATGCCCTGTAGCCAATAACATCCCAGGTAGGGAATCAAAAGGCTGACGATGGAAACAAACTTGTGCGAGCCTTGTTTCACTGAGCCTGAGTGAGACAGACCTGGGCCAGGTTTCATTGCATCGTTTGGAGCAGCCTGGAACCAAGACTGGCTGCTTAGCCTAAACTCAGGGTTATTTCAAGCTTTATTCAGCCAGTGAATTTTAAGGCTAAAAAATCAAGGCTGGATGCAGGCTTGTTTCAGGTTGTGATAAAATAAAATAATTTTTAAATAATATTTTTTCTGTACTGTTATAAAAAAAAAAAATTAGCAATAAATTTGTCGGGTGCGAAGGCACGAAAAACGAAAGCGAAGAAGGCAGCTCAGAACATTTAAACATATTCTCTTATCGATATTTATGAGGTACACAAAAAAGTTTTTTTCTCGTCACACACACATTTCGTACATACTCGCTCTCTGGGGTTTGCGTACACTCTGTGTATTACGTGTCCCATAAACAATAAATAAAATAAAGTATTGTGTTGAAAATATTTTATATATATTTTATAACAAATAATATAATGAATAATAAATATATATAATAAATAAAATGAATTCTTTACAAATTTATTAAATGTATCCCAATGTAGAATATAGAAAACTAAAATACAGGCTTCATATAGCCTCGAGAAGAGTTTGGGATAAGCCTGGTCATAAATGCTCGTGAAAGCTTCATTAAAGCTCGTTTTGAACCTTGTTGTTTCGTCGTTTCAGGCTTAGTACAGGTTTTTCTACCAGCCTTTGGTCAAGCTTGTGTGCAACAGCCTGAAACCGCGTTATCATTCAGGGGTTCAGCTAGGCCTGAAATCAGGCTGGTGCTCAGCCTGAATTAAAAAATGTGAGCCTTGTTTCAGAGCTTGCCGAGCCCTTTTTTCATGGTCAATTCCTACCTGGGATACTGAATCTAAAACCGTTTGATTTTTCTGTTTCGGATGATCCATCTCCGAGATTCTATCAACAGTGCATACCTACAATTTTGTTAGGACATTTTTCAACTACCATTTTCGGCTATAAAAAGTGACTCAAAAAAATAATTATTTTTCAACTGTTGTTCGGAAGTGTATTTATTAAGTGTAACAACGTTTCTGTCAAATCTATAATACAAATCTATAAAAAAAATTCATGTAAATGACCTTCTTTAGCGTCTAAAGTAAGAAGACCCCTTAAAGAAATCATCAACCTTGCAATTTTCAATTTTCTTCATAAAATTTTTGGGTGATACTCTTGAGATGTGATAGTTTAAGGGGAAAAATAGCTCCATAGTAGGAATCAGTTTAAGGGGAAAAAAGTAAAAAAAATGTTCAGTAAAATTGAAAATCAAAACAGTATAACTACAAAAAAGTCCCTTCCTTGGTCACTCATAATAGGTGCAGTACTTAAAAGATTCTTAAACGTAGATATTTTCAAAATACGAAATATAAATTTTAAATCGCGAGGCTTTTTTCAGACATTTTAAAGTAGTATTAGTACTTAAGACGTTTGGCGCCTCAAGCTTTTGAAATGTATATTTCATATTTTAAAAATATCTACGTTTATGTACCGTTTAAGTACTTGCACCTATGATGAGTGACCAAGGAAGGGACTTTTTTGTAGTTCTACTGTTTTGATTTTCAATTTGACCGAACATTATTTTTTACTTTTCAGTAGAGTACCTTATAAATAAAAGCTTGATTTTCAAGGGGCTTTTTCCGTTTATTTTATTTTATATTTTCTAGTATAAGAATTTGTTTATTCATCTGCCATGTCAGACCCCCATGCCATTCAGACATCGACGTAATGAAAGACCTTGTCTTAGGTTATAAAGGTTTCGCGAGAAACTTTATAATAGTGTAATTATAAATTGTGCTCAAGTCAACAAAGTTAATGAGCCCAAACTCGATGATCCTACCATTTGCCATCAGGAAATTTCAGTTCCCACCTCCCGCCACTATTATCAGACTCTCGTCATGTGTCATGAAAAGTGCTCATGATAACAAAACAAATGAGCACAAGCTCGACTGCCCTTGTATATGCTTGGGTAAGCGGCGAGAAAAAACAGGTAAACTTCGGGAATTTTTATCTCAAAAACTAATGTTTCGATTGGGACCGGTTTTTTTTTATTGGAAAATATGTACATTGAGGTATGTTTAGGAATTTTTAAAAATAAATTCGTCGACTGGAAGCGATTAAAACGCGATTATCTCGAAACATAGTTTTCAAAGTCGGTGCCAGATGTATCTCAAAAACGGCTTGTCCGATTTTGTCCAAATTTGGATACAATATTCTTCGATAGTTTTTCTCGTTCGCCACGCAGGGCTTTTCCATTTGATTGAACCATTGCTTTTTTATGCAATCTGTATGCAATCCAAAATCGTCGGAAATTGCGAACGAAAAACGAGTGTTAAATTAAAACGGTCGCAATTCCGACAAAAATGAAAATTTCAAAAAAAATCCTACGGATCCAAATTTGGACAAAACCGGACAAGCCGTTTTCGAGATACATCTGGCACCGACTTTGAAAACTATGTTTCGAGATAATCGCGTTTTAATAGCTTCCAGTCAACGAATTTATTTTAAAAAATTCCTAAACATACCTCAATGTACACATTTTCCAATAAAAAAAAACCGCATCCAATCGAACCATTAGTTTTTTACATAAAAATTCCCGAAGTTTACCTGTTTTTCTCGGCCGTTTACTCAGGTTTTTTTTTTACCCCTTAAATAAAAGTTCGTAAAAATAGCTTCAAGTCCGACCCTAGTCAGGACTTACAAAGGGTTACCCCCAAAGCAGCGTTATAAGGCGATCAGTCGCCTTCGCCGCCAACAACTTATAGTCATTTCGGCTTAAAGTTCCGCTTGGGGTCATTTTGACCCCGGGTGACCGCGGAGGGTTAAGGGGGGATTGTCCTTTTTTTTTCGCAAAATTTACCGTCTTTTGGGTATTTTTTTTGTGAAGAAAGTATAACAACGGAAAACTTGTGAAACTTGGCATATAGTTTTATTGATCTGTTTACTACATACAAAAAAATTTCAAACAATTTCATCAAAAAAATCCGCCTCCCACCCCCCTCGACGCGCGATGTGTCCTTTTTTGATGGTGTGCACGATTACAGCCTTCACGTTCACCCTGCAACAAAAACCCAAAAAGCATTTTACTTTAGACACATATAGCTATCGTTCGATGAAGGGAAAAAAAATTGACGATTTGGTGACGTTTTGAACTTGAAGTATCGATTTTTCGAAAAAAATTGATCGATTTTTTGTTATAAATAAAAAACTATTAAACGTATTGCTTTTTTGCTTCATCAAACGATAAAAGGATGTCAGCTGAGCATTCTGTCCAAATTTGAAGGCAATCGGTTGAATAGTTTTTGAGAAATCGTGCACACCATCAAAAGAGGACCATCGCGCGTCGAGGGGGGTGGGAGGCGGATTTTTTTTATGAAATTGTTTAAAAAAAATTTTGTATGTAGTAAACAGATCAATAAAACTATATGCCAAGTTTCCACATGTTTTCCATTGTATACTTTCTTCACAAAAAAATTCCCAAAAAGCGGTGAATTTTGCGAAAAAAAAGACAATCTCCCCTTAATATTGGCTATCAGGGTCATCCAGCTGTTTCGAGGACGTTTTTCAATTCCTTTTAAACGATTCGTTGATTTTGGGGGACAGGAGGGTCGTTCGGGTGGTCTTTGTATAATGCTCACGTTTATTCAAAGGTTATTTTGCACATCCTATGCTTCCCACAATATTGAGGGTGAAGGATTAAAAAATTAGCTACTGTGAGGTCCTTGATGTCTTAATCACTTTTCCCAATACATATTTGCGTGTGGGGCTCACTAATGTGTATAGCGACTACGTACGCCGAGCTTCTCGTTGATTGCAGAACAAATGTAGGTACTATAGGAGGCTTTTCGCGCCAACAGGATCTCCTTGCCCCTATCCTCAATGAGATTGAAGTTCGTATCACTGAAATGCAATGACAATTCATCCTTTAGAGTAGCTCAATTCCGTTACCGCAGTGAGCTACGAAAATCACCCGACCATTTTTCAGTACGCTAATTCAAGGATCTGCAATTTAAATCTCCACAAACAAAAAATTCCATTCCAACGATGCAAACTTCAAGACCGTCATTCATTGGACCTCCTGAGATAAAGTTTTTCGCGCACAAGGAAGTGTGCTTACGAGATTGAAGCTTGCATCGTTGAGATCCAATGAAAATGGATGTTTCCGAATTGCTTCCATGTCTTTCGTCTGAATATGCCTACGGAAGCCCATCAACTATTTAAAAAATACTATTTCGAGATTTACAGTTAGTACAGTCGTGCTGTCGCTGAAAAACCCCGGAATAGGAGAAAATTAGAAGAATGCTAGTTTTTTGACAGGTGATTTTGTAGGTGCCGCGGGGGCTAAATCCAAGTTTGCCTAAAAATCGGGGTGTAGAGATTTTTTTTAGGCGACGAAATAGATGGGGGGTGGTATGATGCCAAACTACAACCCCTACGTGATCGGCGCCATGAGAAAAAATTTGTAGAAAAATCCGGGCTTTAATTTTGTCCACAGCGCCAAAGTCATGGAAGTTCATTTTGAGGGTGGAAAAGTGGGGTGAAATTTTGAAAAATCAGTTTAAATTCAATAACTCTTTTAAGAAAAAAATCGTACACTTCTTGTGCGAATGGAAACGTTGTAGCTCTTGAAACGACGCGTCGATCGAGTATTTGATCATCACTCTCCGATAATATCTTCACCCCCAAAAAATAGTTAAAATACAACAACAAGAAAATTGTTTATTCAATAACTAAAAAACAATCGATTTTTTTGGGTATGGTTCAAATGTATAGAAATGTGGAGAATAATTTTCTCTATATTTTCGTTTCTATGGACCACCCTTGAATTTTGATTTTTCAACCCCTCTCGAGGGTTGAAAACTCAAAATGAAATTCTGGGAAAACTATTGACCGCACGAATTCGCCGCCGCGGAAGAATTTGTAACTTGAACCCTCAGCTACATTTTTGTCCACAGCGCCAAACTCGTATCTCTTTATTTTCGGTCAATAGCTTTCCCAGAATTTCATTTTGAATTTTCAACCCCTGAGAGGGGTTGAAAAAGCAAAATTCAAGGGTGGTCCATAGGAACGAAAATATAGAGAAAATTATTCTCTACATTTCGTACGTTTCAACCATCCCCGAAAATCGATTGTTTTTTAATTATTCAATAAACAATTTTTTGAAATACTCGGTCGACGCGTCTTTTCAAGGGCTACCACGTTACCATTTGAACAAAAATTCTTAGAATTTTTCCTAAAGAGTTATCGAAAGAAAACTGATTTTTTCAAAATTTCACCCCACTTTTTTCGCCCCCAAAATGAACTTCCACGACTTCGGCGCTGTGGACAAAAATAAAACCCGATTTTTCTAAACATTTTGTCACCCGGCGCCGACCTCGTTGGGGTTGTAGTTTGACATCAATCCACCCCCATCCCCTTTCATCCCCTAAAAAAACATCCGACACCCCGATTTTTAGGCAAACTTGGATTTAGCACCCGCGGCACCTACAAAATCACCTGTCAAAAAACTAGCCTTCTTCTATCTTTTTCCGATTCCAATATACAGCACGACTGTAGTAGGTATAGATCTGCAAAAGAAATCTTGAATGATAATGAAAATATAAAATAAAACTTCAAGACCATATTTTGTGCTTTACGTTCTTTGAAAGATCACATTTTCCGAATGATCCAACTTCTCTGGTTGATCGCGTCAAAATGCAAGCAAGGGCTGAGAAAATCGGAAGTCAAGGGGAAATATTGTTGCATGTACCCGAGACAGCCCATGCACGAAGTGGAAATTGTAGCATCTCGGTCACCGCACACGTTCACCTTGTCTGTATCTCTCTTACCCTCTCTCGCTTTCTCTCTCTTCATGTTCTCCTCGCACCTCTGCTCATTGTCAACCCGGAGGAGCTTTCTCATTCAGCTGCTTAAATGTATACACAGCGAGTGTACTTGCCTCGAAATAATGCACACCTTGTATAT
>OY723394.1:17837657-17890157 GCA_963210295.1 Ophion ellenae
AGACCAGGGTAGAACATTGTGAAGGGCGCAAGCTCGAGGTCGTCCCGTAAACTCCCACTCCGAGGCAACCCGTGGGTGGAGCTTTCCCAAGCCATCTCCTCGACAATACATATCCGGTCGAGTTTTGCTCAGTCCTTTTTACGCTCGACGCACGCCCGTGCGTGCCGCTCGCTACACCCCGATCGCCGCTGCACTCCTGTGCGCCTCAAAAATAATATAGCCCCAATTTTGCGCGCGTACGCTCTCGCATAATACTAATAATAATAATAATAAGAATAATAATTACAACGAGGATAATAATAATAATTCATGAAATTAAGTAACATCGACAATAATAATTATCACCAATGTCCTCAAGATAATAAATACAATTTAAATGATTACTGCAATATTCGTTACGTGAATGAACTCGATCCCATCTGGTTGAAATCGGTGCGTCGTAAAAATTGTCCCGACGATGAAAAACATTGGTGGAAATTCGTACGTGTATGGCGCAAAATTCGGATGAATTCGCGGTCTCTCGTAGCTCCAACGAGTCAAAATGATAAACGAAGAAAAAGAAACCGTCACCGCCGTTTCGAGGTTCGGGATTCTGTAGTCTGGCGTTGTAAAAAGTTCATCGTTGTCCTCGAGTCGAGGCTCTCACCTCCATTTCCCGTCGTCCCATTTGGTGAACGCGGCCAGCTAATTTTCGACCAATCTCGAAGGTGTGCGAAATTTTCGTTGATTCGACGCGATCGAGGCTTGATCTCGGCGGGATTACGACGGGCGAATATTGTGCAAAAAAAATATCGTGTGAAATTTTCGACATACCACGACACTCGAAATAAATCCAACTCACTGTCAGACCTTCGACAGCTTTAGTTGCGGAAAGATATGTTCAGAAGTTCGACAATTGGCTGGATAAAATACCCGGGACACTGGTGTAACTCCATCGGGACATTCTTGGTCTAGGAGAGCTTTCAAGATCGTGTGACGAGTGAGCTCGATCTCCAGTTTCCGACTGCCACTGTCAATGCAGTGGCTTGAATCGGGATAACGAGCAAAATTGAAGGAAACAAAAAATCTTTCGCCGCAAAACCGCCCTGATTTTGGTATAGGGAGGGAGGGAGAGAGAGGGAGAGAGAGAGTGCGAAAACATTCGCATGCACAAATTCTACGCACGACGGCATCTTCGATGGAGCTCTCTCCTGTCACATCGCGCACCCTTAAATGCGCCACAAATTGACGCTTGTTCAAATTTACACTCGCGTAGCAAACGAGAAGAAAATTAATAAATTGAAAAGAAAAAACTAAAGTGATGTGGAGCGCGTGGAGCTCAGGGTGCAACGCGATGTCGACGGCCCGTGCAATATTCTCATAGAGCTTACTATGCGGATACTTACTGAACTGTAGGCGATGCGTTTAGGAAGCGAGCACGACCAACAGGAGCTTTAAAAGAGAGAGAGAGAGAGAGAGAGAGAGAGAGAGAGAGAGAGAGAGAGAGAGAGAGAGAGAGAGAGAGAGAGAGAATCGTTCACCACAATTTGCCGATGCAGTGTCCACGAACTTTTTGGCACCTCTCGATCACCTTTTCCCATTACACGTTTTTTCCTACCCATCCCGAGCGGCCTTCATCCTCTCCCGTGCACCTCCCCCCTTCTTGTCCTCCTGTCCAGTCAGACTTGCCATCCACGCTAGCCGAGCACAACCGCGTGCGGGCGGGCCCGAGAACTATATCCAACAAAAGTCCCTCTGCGCTCGGTCGCGATCGTTGATCGTCGCGGCTCCTGGTGACTCTCCATCGGCCCGAGAAACCCTGCAGCGTTTTCGTCTCTGCGCGTTTTGCTTTTTACCCCTGTTTCGTATCCTCCAATCCATTCGCCTCGTTCATCGAAACTCGCGCGTTGTATAATCGACGGAAAAAAAAAGACACGGCAAAAAGAAAAACTGGGACGTTGCACTGTGAGAAAAGGGGAGAAAAAAAAACGGAGAATTAAGGCCTGTTTTTTTGTATTCGCAGATTTCGAATGTAGCCAGCGGGGGTGCGGGTGACAGCGGCGCGCCAATAAGTGTGTTGTAAATAAGGGAGGAGTAGTGCGGGGGTGGTCGGTGAGGGTGCTACGAGTGCCGATTTTGTGGACGGCGTGCTTTTTACGGTACACTGTCACGGCAAAATTACACGTATATACAGATATATATGTATATGTATATATGTATAGAAAAGCGAAATTATATATACATATACATAGATTTTATTTCACGAATATACATTGTGCCGCGGGGCTGTTTAATCGCGTCGTATAACAAGCGTGCATCGCAGCTGCTGCAGCGAGAAGAGAAATCGCGAAACGCTCTCGCTGCTGATCGAGCAGCAAAATCGACAAGGGACTCGGCTCTCCGGACATCCCGTTAACCGCAACGGCAGCCGTGATCGACGCGTCACAAACGCCCGACAGCCACGCGAAAATGGAGTCAATCGAGCTTCGTCAAGTCGCATTAGCCCTCATATTGTGCAACTTCCTGTTGCCGAATTTCGGTAAGTCAGCATTTTGTTTCTACGATAACGCGAGCGAGCTCTACTCACGCTATCCAGTACGATTGAATTTTCTGTGAAATCGCGCGGGTGAAAAATCTCGATATTACTCTGCGCGCTCGTCCGAATCGAGAGAAAATAAAGCTTTCGATCGAGAGAAAAAAGCTTTCGATCGTGAGAAAAAAGCTTTCGATCGAGAAAAAAGCTTTCGATCGAGTAAAAAGCTTTCGATAGAGAGAAAAAGCTTTTGATCGAGAAAAAAGCTTTCGATAGAGAAAAAAGCTTTTTTGATCGAGAGAAAAAAAAGCTTTCGATATAGGGATAAAAGCTTTCGATCGAGAGAAAAAAGCTTTCGATCGAGAGAGAAAAAGCTTTCGATCGAGAGAAAAAAACTTTCGATCGTGAGAAAAAAGCTTTCGATCGAGAAAAAAGCTTGCGATCGAGAAAAAAGCTTTCGATCGAGAAAAAAGCTTTCGATAGAGAGAAAAAGCTTTTGATCGAGAAAAAAGCTTTCGATCGAGAAAAAAGCTTTCGATAGAGAGAAAAAGCTTTGGATCGAGAAAAAAGCTTTCGATCGAGAAAAAAGCTTTTTTGATCGAGAGAAAAAAAGCTTTCGATCGAGAAAAAAGCTTTCGATCAAACGACGTCGATGTATGCGATTGGGAAAAATCGTTTGCAATTTGGCAGGAGATGAAAACGAACCGAACGAGTGTTATGGAGTTACACGACGAGAGAAATTGTTTGCTTGAAAAAAGTAGATTTTGACGTGTACGAAAAATCTATTGATTTTTTTTTTGGGTTTTTGAAGCATACCAGCCACTTTCAATGAACTCTCTTTTGTAGGTAAATTTATTGAAGACAAGTAGATGTTTTAGCGGAGTATATTTAATGTAATTTTAACAGAAATGTATTTATGCATTTGGTAAATGATTTATCAAATTCAAATAAATGTTGAGACAGCTTAAAAGCGACGTTCCATGTGACAGCTATATTTTTTCCTTTGTTTGGGATTTTTTTTTTGATGAACCATTAAAACACACTATCTTTGAATTTTTGCCACACATTTATTAACATTTTTACAGTCCCTCGGAATTTTATCAAACAAAAATAACGAGTTGTATCGATTTTGCACCGTTCGGAAGACACTTATGTAAAAAAATGATTGACGGCTGCCATGATTCCGGAGGTTTCGCTCATCTGAAATAAAGAAATCAAACGGCATTATAATTTGTAGATCTGAGGCTATCGCCGGAACTAGAGTAAAGTAAAAATATCGGAAATTGAATTTTCTGCACGGGTTTAAAAGTTAGGTTCTAAATTTCGTAATTTTTTTCGATGTTTACAGCTTAAAAGAGAAAAACTAGGGCAGATATCAGACATTTTCTAGTTCGGGTGAGAACTATAGATGTGCTGACTAGACCATAAAAATTTGAGCGAAATCCGTTCAGTCGTTTTTGAGATATCATGAAAGCCAATTTGAAAAATACGGTTTTGAGAAAAACGCGTTAGTTCAAGTACGATTTACACAAAAAAAATGTTGACCCACTATTAGTCTGCTATGCCGGGTCCATATAACATGCACACATTTTTTTTCAATTTTTGCAAAATAACATTTTTCCAGTTGTTCGAATTGTCACACGGGATGACCGCGTTAAGGGGTTATATACAGTCAGGAGGCCCAAAAAGATCGATTTAACAAGATTTTTTCTTGAGAACACCTTTAAATCTATTCACGTAAAAATTTGTACACGTATTATGGTAACTCTATTTTAACCTTTTTTATTTGTAAAAATAATTACTTTGAAAGCTGCTTATAGCTGATCTCCGGGAGCATCTCTAAAAAAGGCGTTTTGCGGTGAGCACGATATCGCTGGACTGGATAATCTAAAATAAATAAAAAACCAAAAATATTTCGTTAATATAATGGATTATCTTGTAATTGATCGAAAGAATAAGCAAAATAATATTTTTTCACAAAATGGCGGCTGCTAAAGAATCGTTTTTTGACAAAAATTTAGGCCTTAAATTGTTTATAAAATGGAAAATATGTATCGGTGAGAAAAGGCTTCGATTAATTACTAACAAGTATGATTGAAAAGATTGTGTTAAAATTTGAGACTGATCGGTTCAGCCGTTTCCAAAAAATCTTGCTCATCGACTTTAAAAACACAGTTTTGAGAAAAACGCGTTTAAAGTTTTAAAAGCCCTTTCGAACGCTCTGGCACGTCATTACAAATGTGCGTGTGACTTCGAGAATATTCACCGGATGGACAAAAAATTTTCTGTGTGTGTACTTAGATACATGTACATTACGAATTTTTTGTTTTAATCGATTTTTCGACAATTTTAACTGTATATAACCCCTTAATAAGAATGCGCTGAGCGCCGCAGTCCGAACGGAAACTTCACGACGTTCACTGGCCGCATTACGGACTACCTCTAAGTCTAACCTGCCTAATGATTTTTAAAATCCAACTCGATTTGGATTTATAATCGTCTTTCTGGATTTGCCATTGGTGACAAGGTCTGAAAGATCGCTGAAGTTTGCACGATGAGAATGCAACGGAAATCTCTTCTCGATTGCTCAAATTCGACTATAAAAATCCCTAAAACGTTTTTTGTGTATACTTGTTAGAAATTTACGATCTCAATGTGCAGGAAAAGGTTTCGGATAATAATTAAAAAGTGAAGAATCAGGAGAAATGAATTTTTAAAAAATCAACCGATGCAAATCGTTGCAAACTTCAACTGCACAATTTCGTGTATCAAAACCAAAAGAAAATAGAGTTTTTAACGGAAAGCATAAGGTTGAGACTTGAATAAAATCCTATGAGAATAAAATCGACGTTTTTCTGGTAGAAGCGATTGATTTTTGTTGACAAAATGAAACATTTGTTTTAGTCAACGTACAATATGAGCGAATTTCGAGTCTTTTGAACAGATAACATTTTATCCAAGTCAAATGAACAGTTTTGTTTTTTCATCGGTTGCAAACGATCAAAATATTAAGTTGAAGAAAATATGTCATTCTATCTCGCCGTCTAATCTAGAAATCCAGTAATCCAAAATCAAATCGAACATTATTTGCTTCAAATCAATCATTCCCCAAGGCGCAATTGCCTGGGGGTTTTGCCATGCACTGGATACAGGATACGAAACTTCAATGGGGAGAAAGTGAATAAAGGGTGCGTGAAAATGCGAGTAATAGAGATGGCGCGTCGATCGAACGGACCCATATCTATAGTAATATATCGGTCGATGAGGTGAAAGGGATCGGACGAGGTTCTAACCTCACAACAGACCGGTCGTGAGATTATACTACTTTGAACGACTTTATTCGTTGTTTTCAAGATATCCACATGAGAATTTTAAGGGATCATCACAGGGTTGACAAATGGCTGATTTTCGCGATTTTTTTTCGATGGTTACAATACGCTAAGCAGTCTGATTTTTTTATGTCAAATCAAAGCACTCATGAAGAACAGAAAACAAATTATTAAACGTTTATTTTAATTTTATTTTTTCATTTTTTTTAACGGTTGAAAATGTCTTAAAAAAAAAGAAGTCATCGGTTGTGGCCGTAAATATTATATGAAACAAAATTTGTAAAAAGATTGTTAATGAGTATGAAAGCCGCTACCTTGCTATGGTGGTTTAATTTTTTTAGACAAAATTGACCAAATTGCGGCCGTCTGAAAAAAAGTATCCAATTTAGTCTACTTTTTCAAGTTTTTCGTTAAAAAAAAATACGAAGATTAAAAATAAAGCTTCCATAGCAAGATAAAGAATGGCGTGAAGGATGTTGTGTCAACATTTGAGACGGATAGCTTGAAAACTCTGCCTTTGAGAACATATACCGTTTTGAAAAACGACATTTCGAGAAAAACGCGTTTTGAGTTTGGAGTGCGGTATTTTCATATAAATTGTCGACGTACGATCAATTGGCGATGCCAGGTCCATAACCATCTATACTATCGGATAATCCAAAAAGAAATCGATTTTTTGAAAATTTTACACTGTCATGATCCCTTAAGGTGCTATACCAGTGTGAACGCTGAAAATTTGGGTGATTTTCGGGAATTTTTTGGAAGAAAAGTACTCAATTAAATGTTTCGGAAAATTAAGAATATATTTGGCTATATTTGACCTATATTACATAATTTTTTCATAGAAAACTATTGAGATCCAAGCGACTTATGCGCTGCCTACGGAGGCGCCAACAAAAAAGTTCCTCCACTGCTGACATGATTCCGGCCGATTGGGTAGCTGAAAGCGAAAAAGGAAAATATGTCGTTAAACTGGAAGGTATTTCCTGTACAATGACGTAGGACTTTCGAAAAATATCAAAATGGCGTAGTTATGAAAAAAGTCTGTTTTCTTGCCTATAAAATGGTCGTTTTTTTCAATGCCAAATCGTCAATTTTCATCCAATCAAAAATATCCTACTTCATTGTAGAGTAAGTATATTCAGGAGTACTCAGTTCAAATTTCAAGTCAATCGGATAATTGCCCTTTGAGTTAAAATTTCAGCAAATTTGAACAATCTCATTTCGAGAAAAACGCGTTTAAAGATTGAACTATTGATTTTTGCAAGATAAAATGATAGAGATACGGCCTTTAAATTTTTACAGGATATTCTTAAAAGTATAAACTGTCGAAAAAGGCAAAAAAATCGTTCTTTTTAAAGTGTCACACTGGTATAGCCCCTTAAGAAAAAAACTATTCCAAAAGCGAAAAACTGAGCCTCTTTAGAAATTCAATCATATCTGCTGACTCAAGTTTTGTAATACAGACTCGTTTTTGTACTCCGATAAATTACGTACGGAAGAACACATTCATTTTTCAATTAAAAAAACGACGAATCTGCGTGCAGTCACTGAGAAAAATATAGTGCTTTATTGATTCTAGATTCATACTAATCAGCATATCACTTAATATGAAATTGTATTATGACACTTAATTAAGGTTGTTGCTAAAAAATATTCGGATGAATACCTAGATATTAATGAAAATGTCACTAGTCGTTATGGTATATTTTCTGAATATACTGGCAAAAGGAAGACGGAGGTTTCCGCACTCGTTTATAAAGTATTAAATTTCAAACTTTACGGCAATCTCCGCTTCATTGCATTGGTTGTATGGAGCAACGTCATTACCATTTGAGTTTCTCGCGTATAGCTTCCGCATATGTGAAGACAGTGACCCAAAAAACGAATATTGTGTCCAGGATAGTGTACAGAGCAATATTACCGAAAAAATACAGGTTACCGATTTAATTAATGAGAATGTATGAAAAATATGCGACCAGTTTTCGAAAAAGTGACGCTTGTTAAAACATATATGGGTAATTCTCCCAAAATGATCATTTTGCGTGTGATCCGACGTTTTTTTAATAGATGCTATCCGAATGAAATATTTCGAAATGTTATAACAAATCAGATTTGGCCAAAAATCGTTATCCTTTATTTTCTGTATTTTGAGTATGAAAATCATTCCTCTGGAGTTTAACTATTCAGACTTCATACACACTAGCAAGCTGGAGGGATACTAAAAAATCAAAAGCATCAGAAAAAACCGTCTTTGAAACTTTTGGACAATTATTTAATTCCTCTCTGAAAAATAAAAAGATAATGAGCGCTGGTATCTCACAATAAGTAACGAAATTTAGTAACCGTTTTTCTCAATCATTCTTCTGGGGAGCTGTAAATCGGTTCATATATTGTCTGACGGGTACCGCTAGCTGATCATGCAGGCCAGAGCAGTGCCTTCTAAGGGTGTCTCAAAATAACCTCACATTGTTTATTGCGCGCCATTTTTTTTTGTGGCGAACATAGAGTACATCCGGCATTAAGGGGCCAGTCCACTTTGGAGCCACGGAAAAAGGCTATTTTCGCGATTTTTTCTTTGAGGATTTTATAAAAGATATAAATATAAAAGTTGTTGGGCTTGATAAATAAAGTCTTGAAATATATTTTAAAAAATTCATTCATTTTTATTCATTTTTAAGTACAAAAATTATAGTTTAACGTATAACGCCTCAAAAATAGGTGGGCTAGGTAGCTCCATCACAACTCGGCAACGACTTGTCTGAAACAAAAAAAATCAAAGTCCATTAGATTCAGTATGACACCAGCTACAAAATGACCCTGGGATATAAAGTTTTTGTTCAAAAAATAAAAAAATGGCAGATGGAAAGGAAAAAGTTAAAAGAACGCGTTTTTTTGCAGTTTTTCGCAAAAAAAGAGTAAAAATAAAAATTTTAAAACCATCTAGGGTCATCTTTCTTCGAATCATGTTTACAATATGTGGTTAAAATTTCAAGAGAATCTGGTTTATTAGTTTTAGAGATACGATGGAGCTAGATTTTGAAAACGTTTTTTTTTTTCGAGAAAAACGCGTTTGAAGTTTATACTATGATCGACCGAGCGCGCTATACGCTTAGGTAGACGAAATGAGGTCCTGACGTTCAGGTAAAAAAAAACATACTTAGAGAGCTCGGATTTTCATAAAATGTTGACACAATATTTCTTAATGTGTGTACTTTCGAAAACAGTAAAAAAATCGATTTTTTGAAATGTTCAAAGTGGACTGGCCCTTTAAGAAGTCTGGAGGTTTAGTCATGGCGAATTACACGATCGAGCACCGCATAGAAATTGTGAAAATTCACCACAAAAGTGGTGAACATTTTGCAAAGACGATTCGAAAAGTTGAAACAATGCAGTTATTGCAGACAAAGTTTCATAGTCGGGTTATCTCGCGCCGCGGCGATATAAATGGGCCATCAAGATCGTGCGATTTGAAACCAGTGGTCTTCTTTCTTTGGGGTTTTCTGAAAAGAAAAGTGTATGCCAATGATCCACAGACCATTCCGGAGCTCAAGAAAACAATTGAACGCATCATCAATGAATTTAGTCTGCAATTATGCCAAAATATTATTGAAAATTTCGCCAAAAGAGTGAACATTCGCAAACAGAAACGTGGCGGTCATTTATCGGATATTGTGTTCCACACATAACCTCCATGTTTGTACCTCATATTAAAATAAAAATATTCGTACTTTTAAAAAAATAATAGGTTTTATTAAATACATTTTGCGAGATCCTCTGCACGACAGCTTAGACAGTTTAAAATATTTCTTTTGCAGCTTTTTTATCTAATCTAATTCTAAATATTCTCTATAGAGAATCTAGTTCCACAAATTATATTTTTTATTTTTTTATGCAGTCTTTTTTCTAATCTTATTCCAAAGATTCTTTATAGAGAATCTATTACCAAAGATTAGAAAAAAACTGAGTAAAGAAATTGCGCGGCCACATCCTCGTCAACTCCCTGTCAAAATTTAAATTTTGGAATGATTTTTTTTTTCAATCCGGTGAAAGTACCGAGAAAATCTTTTTCTCGTCTTCCAAATACTACAGGTACGTTGCCCCTCATGATTTATTGGCAACTTATAGCGACAACCTAATTGCTGTGAACGACCCGAGACCTACGAGTATAAGAAGACACGCTCACGAGTAGTGGCCAAACTTGTCGCAACATACTCTGCAATAGCTCCTGCAAATATTGCTAAACTTTGAAAGTACCGAGAGGAACATTTACGGAGACTTTACACGCGTGAACGTAGTATTTTGGTGAACGGGAAATATTTTATGCGCATGCTAATTTTACTTGCATACGGTCGCCACGAATTATTTAACATGACAAGCCTCAAGCAGATATACCGTGAAATGGGGTTACTTTGAACAGGTTTTGAAAGTTTTTAGTAGGTAACTTTTTTTCAACATCCTGAATTCCAACTTTTTTGCTCCAATGGAACAATGTGTCCTTTGGCTATTAAATATTTTTTTTTACTTTGACATCATTTTGATAAGAAAAATTAATATTTTATGCATTACACATGGAATTAAATGAAAAACAACGATTTTTTACAATCAAATTGTCATCTTTATTAAGGCAATCAAAAAATGATACTTATAAGACTGATTTTCCCGCTTTTAAAAATTAGTAATAATTTAGGGCTTGATCTGACAAGGAACATCCCTCAGGTGACACTCTTCGATTTTGATGAAATTTGGATATGTTATAAAGTACCGAAAAGTAAGCGATACGTTTTTTTTTATCGGCGGAAAAATGGTTTTAAGGGGTGAAACCACCCCTCGAAAAAACAAAAATAGGGGTGGTTCGCCCCTTAATTTTTTTTCCAATATTTTTTTTTGCAAAATCCACTATAGTGGATTTTTCATTGCTTCGGATTAGAAAAATTTTCGATCGGAATTCTCCGGTTCCATTTCTCTCGGTGGACTCCTTGTGTGTGAAACTGCTACATTACCCCTAGAGACCCTTTTTTCGAGGGGTGGTTTCACCCCTTGGAACCGTTTTTCCGCCGATAAAAAAAAATACGTATCGCTTACTTTTCGGTGCTTTATAACATATCCAAATTTCAACAAAATCGAAGGGTGTCACCTGAGGGATGTTCCTTGTGAGACCTATACATACTTATATCAATCGACTCAAAATTTCACCCCCAACCGCCATCCTGTACATTCAATGAACTATCCTACATAAATACTCTCAGCTTGTAGCGCAGTGAACGAGCGCGGCTTCGACCGCGGTCTCCTAAAATATATGTTTAATTGTTTGCAAAGTTATGTGTATTTGCATGTGTGAAAGATGGAACGAGCACTCGCATTTGACCGACCGGTAATTCCATAATGGCCGGTCTCGGTGCGTGAGTTTTGCACGGTACGTGTACTCGTTGAAATACGATGCAGCCGTGGCCTACTTTTTGCGATCACGTATGTATAATTATATATACGTACAGCATCGCTGTACTTTCTCTCGGTGCTTTTTCTGCACGTTGCGCTCGCGTACCAGTGCACGGATATTTGGCATCAAATCGCCGTACTTGCCGTCTGCGCATCTTTTCATCATTTTTTTTTGGGATTGCTGGCTTGCAGTCAGACACCCTACACTGGCAGAAAAATTCTAACTAACCGCGTCTATTAACTAATCGCGTCTATTTGATTTTTTAAAATTTGAATTAACTAGATTTTTCGGGATATCAATTTTTTCCTATTACATTCTATTATTGGAATGATTTATTTTAAATATATTTATTTATTTAACTACAAATCTATTTAAGCGGTCTTCTCGAAAAAGGCTATTTTCGTGATTAATACACGAAAAATACACTTTGGAAATACATTAAAATTTAAAAAAAAAATGTATTCATGTAACCCAAACATACTTTAAACGCGTTTTTCTCGAAACAACGTTTTTCGACGGCTTGTTGATAAAATCTTCGAAACTACTGAATTGATCCTTGGGAAATTTTAACCACATATTATTTACAACTATAGCTATAGCACATATCAAGGATTTTTTAAATTTGGTTATTTTCTATTTTTTTTGCCACAAACTGTGAAAAAACAGGTTTTTTTTTGTTTTTCCGAAAAATGTCCACCATTTTGTTATTTTTGCATATATCAAAACCGTATGATATGCGCTATAGCCATTAACATACTGAATCTAAAACCGTTTGATTCTTTTGTTTCGGATGATCCATCTCCGAGATTTTATCAACAGCGCAAACCTACAATTTTTTTAGGAAACTTTTTTAAGTAACATTTTCGTCTATAAATGGTGACTTGAACAAATAATTTAAAAAAAAATGCATTTCGAAAGTGTATTTATTAAGTGTAACAACTTTTATATCAATATCTATAATATAAACCTATCAAAAAAATGCATGAAATAGCCTCTTTTTAGCGTCTAAAGTGAGAAGACCCCTTAATATCGTCCAATAACTGAATCTTTTATTTGATCCTAATAAATCTGTGATTCGGTTTTATCTGTTCAAAAAACAATTTAGTTGAACCCACTAAATGCATCTCTTTGATATTTTTAAATTCAAATAAAATAAAATTTTCGTAGAGTCAACCATTCTTCTATTTGATTGGACTAATGGTCCGTCTTTATTGCAATTCACATGTCGAAGGGGAGTGGGCGAAGAGAGGGTGGAGCAAGATGAATTCAATATATATATAGGTTATGTTTGAAAAATCTATAGCATGTTATTCGATAAAACTTTCTAATTATCGCAATGATATTAACTAATTGATATAGTTTATGTGATACAACAAATAATTAAAGGAATTAATTTGGTCTCTTACGACATATCTGCGACCAAGATATTACAAGCATTGGGTCGCATTGGGGCAGCGTGCTGAGAGTAGGTAGGTCCTAGGTTCGATTCCATATAGGTGAAATATTGTCTTAAAAATCATTTCAGAAAGCCAGAGAATGACGAATTACGATACAAAATCGTTGTGGTAAAATTCTCAACTAAGTGTTTCATTCCATTTTGGATTCATGAAATACTTTATGCATATAGCACACCTAGATTTACAGTATACATTGCAAGCAAATAAAGATTCATTTGAATCAAATCTTTATTTATTAAATTTGAATATATTTAATATTTGAAAAGAATTGCTGAAACAAATACAAAAATATTTTTGAAACAAATAAGATCGCAGTAGCCCGTGAGGCAAGGAAAAAATCTGTTTGATTTAAATAGATCCTAATTAATTATTTTTTTTGGCAGTGTGAAGTTCGAACAGTATCCTACAGATCACGGGCATATTCGAAGTAGCATTGGGTCCTCAATGTTCTCGTGGAAAGTACGGCGGTACGCCTCGTGTGGGCTTCGTGATGCGCAAAAATCATTTATCAGCACATTTTTGGCAGTTGGCCGGGTAGTACGAGGCGGGTAACATTTTTTTTCAGTGCAGACGGTACCGGGGCATAATTAGAATTTCGATCAAGTTGTGAAAAAAGTTAAAATAAAATGAAGGTCACTAAAGGTCACTAAAACTGGAAATTGAAGTGTTTAAATGAGGAAAAAAATGTTGGGAGAAACTTTTTGCTTGTTAGGTAACAACTACTATGATTATTTTTTTTCTCATGATTATCAATATGGTCAATTTACATTTTATTTTCTAAACCGCAGTACTTGAAGAGCTAATAATGTATTTGTCGAAATAACCTGCCAATTTCTAGTTTTACGGATAATAGTGATTACGATTTGATTTACGATAAAAATATGAAAATCAGCGTAAAGAATAGGAAAAAAAAACTATCGCCTCCCTGGCAATTTCTTGGGTGTAGGATAGAACTGCTTGGCGCGAAGTTTTCGATGGACGGAGTTTCCTTTTATTTTATTTTTATTTTCGTTGATCCACCCCCCGTTGGAGGAGAATGCGAAGAGGCTGAACTCGGCATTTGTCGGCTTCGAGTAGGGAATATTGTTTCTCGGGGAGAGCGAGATTCCCGTGGCGCTCGAATTGTTCGCATTTACCGGCTTATCTGGATTACCGTACCTACTACACCCCACTCTACGAGCACGAGAGCTGTATATCGCGGTAGTACATGGCGAGCACGTTTCTACTACGGCCTACTAATACGGAACAGATCGGGACGCGACTCCACGATGGAACTTATTGTCGAACGCGATATCGTTACTTTTGCAGTCCAACGGACGTAGACTATCGAACAGATAATCTCATATGCAAAATGAAAATAATCAATGGCAACATGTATAAATGACGTATTGATATAAAACTGCAAGTTAGGCCGGGTCGAAATTTCGAACTTTGAATGATCAGAACGCTCAAACGTCCGTAAATATACTACCCCGAAAGATCAAAACTCCGAATGAATTTTACACGAAAGATCAAAACTCCGAAAAACTGAACACCGTCGAAATAATTCAGCTATGGAAGTATTAAAAGTTTCAAAATTTTCAATAAATCGACGGATTATTTCAAGAATTTTTATTTATTAAGAAGTCATTTCACGTCAATTTTGAAATTTGTCTGGACAATGTTATACGGTCTACATCATTTACAGTCAACTGTGTAGACTTTCGCGAGCATTATCTTGACGAACCGCGTAATTTCGGAACATTAAAATAAGGAATTTTAAACCGTCGGCGCATTCAAAGTTCGGAATTTCAATCCAGCCCTCATGTCAAGATCATGCCAGCGAAAGTCTACACAGTCGACTGTAAATGATGTAGAAGGTATAACATTGTCTAAACAAATTCCAAAATTGACGCAAACTTACTTCTTAATAAAAAAAAATTCTTCAAATAATTCGTCGATTTATTGAAAATGTTGAAACTTTTAAGGCGTTACCCCCACTTGTAGCGCAATAAAGGCCTTTATCATGAATTTTTTAAAATGAAAACTACAAAACTTTTTAAATCGATCAATATACCATCTTAAAGAACACATCTTGAAGAACTTTCAGTAATTTTTTTTATTGAAAAATATTACATTGTTTAGTGGCAAATGGCCGTCAATGAAATAATGTTTTTATATACACGGTTTGCGGTGACCAACATTGCGGCGAAGTGGATCATCTGAAAAAAACATGCGGATGGATTTAGTCAAATATAAGTATAAACTAGTCTTTAATCGAAGGATTTTAAAAAATATTCATTTTTCACAAAATGGCGGACAGTCAAAGTTAATGGTTCGATTTTAACGAAAAAAAAATCGAACGATTGAAGACTACATTTTTATGTATTAAATAAGCCTGCAAAATTTCAAGAAGATCGGTTCATTAGTGTTCGAGTAATCTTGGTCACCGACTTCAGAAATGCCATTATGAGAAAAACGCATTTAAAGTTTCTCTTTCAACGCGGATTCTTCTCTTTCAACGCTCATATCTCAGTCAGTTTTGTTCGGATCGACTTGAAATTTTCAGGACATATTCTCAGATACTTATACTTCAAAAAAATGCAATAAAAAAAATCGATTTTTTCAAAATCGCAAGTGGGGGTAACCCCTTAAAACTTCCATAACCGAATTATTTTAACGATGTTAAGATTATCGGAGTTTTGGTCTTTCGTGTGCAATTCTTTCGGAGTTTTGATCTTTCGGGGTACTATTCTTTCGGAGTTTTGAGCGTTCTGACCATTCAAAGTTCGGAATTTCAACCCGGCCCCATTTTGAATTTCGAAACATTGAAATTCGGAATTTCAAACCGTCGGAGCATTCAAAGTTTGGAATTTCAACCTGGCCCCAGAAGTGAATCATCAATTTTGTAGCTAATCAAAATATTTTCAATTCTTGGAAAATGTTATAGGGTAATCCGGCCAGTGAGTGGACGAACAACGATACCGTAGGACTCAAATGGACTGCAAAATGGAAATTTTATTAAAACGAATTTTTCAATGGCTATAGCTACCAAAATATATTGTTCTGATGGTAGGAAAAAATATTCGAAGTAATTGCAACAAATAATGTGGAAGGAATTGATAGATAAGTAGCGAAATGACTAAATCAGCAGTAAATGAACGAAATGACCAGTAAATGGACGCTCAAACGCCAGTAAATGGACGTGTAGTGTAGACGAACGCTGTCAAGCAAAACGATTTATTTTCTTTAAATGCTAGATTCGGCGATCACTGTGTTGCATAATAATGATAATATTCTTATAGATATGAGTATTATATTCATTATTACGGTTTCGTAGAAAATAGACAAAGCTTTTATGGATTGTAATTCTAAAATAAAACCACGGAAGATATTTTCGACAGAGAAATAGAAAATTAAGTTTTTTCAAAAATAAAAATAAAACGAATGAAATGTACATTGTCATATCTTAACAATAATTAATTCAGCAATGTTCAGCAGATAAGCTAAATTTTTTACTCTGCTTTGAGAATTATCAGAACAGAGCCCATATGTCCATGCCCTGGAAAGAGGTTAGAATACAGCACCAGTGAATAGACATGCCTAATTCTGACCTATTATTACGAATTTATTTTAAAATTTTGCCAAAAATCCAAGATTGATCCTTTCTCAAGTAATGCAAGTAATGCTTACCCTCAAAACTTATAAAAACTATTGTTATCGCGTTTTAAACACCATTGTGTAGAGCCGCATCGTAATTGTTGCGCGGTGTGAAAGTACCACAAACTAGAAAAATTCTGTGTAGCCTCAAAATTCGATATTCAACTGAGAAATCCGTTTTAACAATAGCTGTGATTTCTTTGCTAAATTATAGTGATTAGAGTTTTTATCGACAATTGATATTCTTTACTGATTTCTAATATAAATCAGCTTTGTCCATTCACCGGTCCCGTCCACTTGTTGGTCGGTTTACCCTATTACAAATAATGGGAAATTTACGAAAATAAAACTTTCTATAATAAAATTTGGAACAAGCGGAACTTTTGGATAAAAATTGCCATTTGCCTGCTTGGGATATGAATGAAAGGAATGAAAAGAGCGATGTTACAAATTATGACGATCTTTGGTGGCAACAAAGCTAACAAAACTCATGCATCTTCAAGTGTACGAAATAACGAGAAAAAGTATAACAAAAATATGTGTTCGAAGTTTGCATCATCCTACTGCTAAACAAAAGGGGGAGTAGGTAAGAATGTAAAAAAGATTTTTTTTTTACATTCTTATTACTCCCCCTTTTGTTCATTCCATGAAATATTTCTTTGCAGATTTTGACTATCGATCTTTGAATGAGCGAGTTGAAAATTTGTTGATTTATAATGAAAAAAGCGATGCTACAAATTATGATGTTCTTTCGTGGTAACAAGACTGTCAAAACCCAAGCATTTTCAAGTCTAAAAATAATCCCATTTTGTTTATCACAAACGACAAAAAATTCGATAAAAATATGTATTTCAAGTTTGCATCGTCGGACTTCAACGAAAATTCTTTTTTACATTCTAACTCCCTCTTTTCATATTCTACAAAATATTTTTTTCTAGATTTAGCTCACCGATCTTTGAAAGAGCAAGTAAAAAGTTGTTTGGGCATTTTCGTAGCTAAGGTCGGCCAAAAGAAACTTGAAAAATTTAAAAATAATAATTTTCGTGCATTTCAACGATGCAAATCTCAGTATCATATAAAAATGGTCATTGCTCATTTCAATATGCCCCAACGTTGAAGAATCGATGAAGATATTGAGGTCAAATTTATTTCGACGTGGAGTCCGCGTTTTATTCTTAGTAAAATATATATATTTTACGTAATACACGGCTTGAGGATATAAATATTTGCAGTGGTCATCGCTGTCCTCGAAACGGGAGATTTCCCATTCTGCGATGCTGACCTCGTTCTCACCTCATAATTGCGTTGAGGTAGTGCACAGACCAACGGCGCATGAAGAGATCATAGGAACATCGTGTGTGAATGAGCTTTCAGGTAGTAGAAGTAGTAGCGGGTAGTACAGGACGGACCATAGCGGGCATACACCTTTCGCGGAGTCGTAAGATTCTCAACTACCGCGAGATTATAGCCCGAGGTAATGCAGCCACGTTTAGTCTACCATTCGAGCTCAGAGCACCCCCCCCCCCCCCCCCAATTGAATTAGCCTCGTATTGCAAAAAATGATATAAAAACCTTCTACACCAATTATGACCTAATAACGATCCTAACAAGTATAATTGTGCTGAAGTTCGCAAACACTTTATTGGCTGAGATTCTGTGCCATCAAGGGGTTAGGCCACTCTAGAGGCCGAATGAATAGGCTTTTTGGGGATTTTTTTTTCTTCAGAAAAACTTCAAAATAAATCGAGATTACAGAAAAGGGTGTTTATCAAATATACCAGTGATGGTATACAATAATTTTTTTGAAGCGATTAATTTCAAAATGGCGGCTGTGCAGCGTTTATCTCAAAACTGCATTTTTCAAGTTGGCCGGAAACATAACTCAGACAATTTTCAACCGATTCACTTGAAATGTTGAATAGATCTTGAAAAATACACTGTCTATGGAAGTACGTAGAATTTTTTTTTATATTGCATAGTTTATTTGTTATTAACTGACGATCTTTTTTGGCAATTTGGCAATTGCATAGTTCATTCGCAATTGCCAAATAGTTCATTTTGGCAATTTAGCAATAGCATAGTTTGGCAATTTTGACAATTGCATAGTTCATTTGTTATTATCTGACGATTTATTCGGCAAATTTTTCACTTTCCAAAAATTTGCCTAAAAATCGTCAGATAATTGTTAATAACAAATGAACTATGCAATATAAAAAAAATCCTGCGTACTTCTATAGACAAGATATATTCAACATCCAAGATATATTCAACACTTCAAGTGAGTCGGTTGAAAATTGTCTGAGTTATGTTTCCGGCCAACTTAAAAAATGCAGTTTTGAGATAAACGCTGCACAGCCGGCATTTTGAAATTAATCGCTTCAAAAAAATTATTGTATACAGTCACTGATATGTATGATAAACACCCTTTTTTGAAATCTCGATTTATTTTGTAGTTTTTCTCAAAAAAAATCCCCGAAAAGCCTATTTTTTCGGCCTCTAGAGTGGCCTAAGGCTTTAAGGCGTTACCTCCACTTGTAGCGCAAAAAAAGGCCTTTTTCATGAATTTTTTTAAAGAAAACTACCAAATTTTTTTAATCGATCAATATACCATCTTAAAGAACACATGTTGAAGAACTTTCAGTAATTTTTTTATTGAAAAATATTACATTGTTTAGTGGCAAATGGCCGTCAATGAAATAATGTTTTTATATACACGGTTTGCGGTGACCAACATTGCGGCGAAGTGGATCATCTGAAGAAAAAAATGCGGATGGATTTAGTCAAATATAAGTATAAACTAGTCTTTAATCGAAGGATTTTAAAAAATATTCATTTTTCACAAAATGGCGGACGGTCAAAGTTAATGGTTTGATTTTAACGAAAAAAAAACGGCCGTTTTTGGGCTATAAAACGGCCATTTTTTTCGCAAAAAAAATCGAACGATTAAAGACTACATTTTTATGTATTAAATAAGCCTGCAAAATTTCAAGAAGATCGGTTCATTAGTGTTCGAGTAATCTTGGTCACCGACTTCAGAAATGCCATTTTGAGAAAAACGCGTTTAAAGTTTCTCTTTCAACGCTCTTTCAACGCGGATTTTTCTCTTTCAACGCTCATATCTCAGTCAATTTTGTTCGGATCGACTTGAAATTTTCAGGACATATTCTCAGATACTTATACTTCAAAAAAATGCAATAAAAAAAATCGATTTTTTCAAAATCGCAAGTGGGGGTAACCCCTTAATGTACGAACAAAATAAATCGCGTGATTGTCCTCCCCGGCCGCTTTCTCCCCGAGATTATGCAATTCACGACTTTCAATTACGATTGCATCAGTTCTCGCAATGAAATTTCTTCACAGGCCATAATCATTCGTGTACAGTAATTCTGAAAATACCTGCACATATTTATTATTCACGTACCAATCCTACACTTTCCATCAACAACAGATTTGCGTCGAATTGTTCTGTTGAACAGCAAAAAAAAACTATTTTGGTCGATGATTATGGCGGGAAAAATAATTCTCGATGTTGGCCCGAATACGTATTGATCTTTTTTTACAATATTCTCGGCAGTGAGTTCACGAGTTAGTGAAGCTCTGTACAATTTCCAGTACATTGTCAATGCATATGGTTAACAAATATGTATTATAATGATAACTTGTATATGTGTTCTTGAAGGTCCTGTCGAGGATTAATGCAGAAATGGATTTAAAAAAAGGACCTGTGCGTACCCGGAGAAAAATACTCTTGTAGGCTAGACGGTGATGGAGAGCAGGAGCAGAATAGATACAGCGAGGGAGCATGAGAGAGAGAGAGAAAATGTTCATGTCTATCCTCTCCGGGAGTCGAGGGATTACTTCAGGTTCGCTGAATCCGATGCTGAAGGCTTTGGTTTGCTTCGACATACAAAACTTTTCCCATACGTATATACATTTTAAACGTGGTACGGCCCCGTCGAGTTTTGCGTTCAAAATATCATACGGATTACAGTCTCTCGCTGTTTCATCCCTGCGGACTATCGTGCGAGTAGGTAACAGCGGTATTAGTCGGCCGGATGGGCAGGTAATATCTAAATACCTACTTACACGGGAACCGTTGCGCTCCAAGTGTCGGAGCTCCGTAACAAACGTTCGAAAATTCATGAAATGAAGCTACGTACGTGGTCGTCAAATATACGCTCAGATTATACGCCCTCTGCACCATATGCATCGATCCAACACCATTTTTCCTCATTCGTAACACATTCACGGTGGAATTGTATTTCTTGCCTTCTTTTCTAATGTTCCTTGGCTCTCGCATGCATTTACGAGCTGGAACAGCAAAATTGACGCGCACGTGAAATACAAACTCATTAGAGCATGCATGTTACCAATCTTAGACTACGGAATGGGCTGCCTATATCCACTGTACAGCGACAATAATCTCAATAAACTAGAAATAGCGTGTAAAAAAATGTTAAAAATAGCGGGAAACTTGCCACGAAGCTTTCCCACCCAAGACCTCTACGAGATGCTTGGCGAAACAAGCTTTAGAGAAGCCACGACTAACTTCACTGCATACTTGCAAAAATTAACTGACCTTGACAATAACCTAACCGGAATTAATAACGAGATCCCACGATCTCAAAACTCGGTATGAGAGCAGAGACGTTAGAGAGCTCAATCATACTATCACTCATTTGTAAATAACCCCCCCCCCCCCATCACATCACATCGTCCTTATCACCTTAAATAATCGCGTAACCGAAAACACAAGTATAAAAATTTAAACAACACCAAATAGTCGCAAGACAAATAATTGTTGATCACCGATGATCTCAGCACACATGTTTGATAAAAAAGGCCAAAGGCAAGCTGTAACTAAATGTAGACAAAAGAACACTGAATAAAACTACTAACTACTACTACTGCGTTTAAGATATCCTTTTATTTTTGCCGCTCCCTGTGCAAAAATTGTTGTAGGGATCCAAATGGATTCCCATGCTGGCCGCTACTTTCTGATAGGGATCCAAGGATCATCGCCTTGGATTCCTACAGCAAAGGGATCGTCCATTAATCATGTGAGGTTTTTTGACCACTTTGTGAGCCCCCCCCCCCCCATGGTGATGTGGGGTCGTCCATTAATAACGTGAGGCTCAAATAGGGGGGGGGGGGGGGGGGGAGAAGATTTGGATAACACAAACCTCACCACATATCACCATGGAGGAGGGGGGGCTCAAAAAGTGGCCAAAAAACCTCACGTGATTAATGGACGATCCCAAACCGTCGTGCTCGTAGATTGGATTCTGATCGGGATTCCCCATTGGAATCCAATGTAGGAATCTATTTTGAACCCAAAGGATTCGCACATTATCGTACAACATCCGATACGATTCTTGATGGTTATTATCGCATTCTGTAGGCTGCATTTTCTTAACGAAACATATAGATCTAGGGAGAAATGGCCAATAGAAATGTTTCATAGAACCGTGCACTAGATTTCACCTGTCACTGCTTAATTCGCTTCGCGTCGTGCGCAGGTGTACACTCAGAAAAAAAAGGTTTATTGAGGACAAAGAAGTTTGCCTCCCGGCGAATAAGTTTTCTTATTCGTATGGAGGCCTACTACGATTTTATCAACAGCTAAGACATTTTTTGTTTAAGTTTATGTTTAAGATTTACTAAGAATTTTTCTTAACATCTAATAGGATATATAAGTTAGAAGAAATAGGTGTTTTATATCCGACAAATAGAGTTTTTCTTAAGGCAGGATTCTACTTTGAAACCATGAAAAAAACGCTATTTTCGTGATTTTTTTCTGAGAATACTATTAAAGATATCGATATGGGGTTTAAACTGTTCAATAAATACACTCTTTAAGTACATAAAAAAAAAAATTTTATGTATTTTATTCATTTTTTGTACACGTAAAATATGTTTAAAGCCAACGCCTTGAAAAGCAGGTACCGTTGCCGTGGTCTTGAAATCTTCCCGACGGATGGTCTGAAACAAAAAAATCAAATAGTTTCACGTTCAGTATGTCTTCAGGAACCGACCTAACTAGAATATTTTATATACGTGCAAAATTAACAAAATGGCGGCTAAAATACGAAAAAAACGCATTTTTTTTTATTGAAAAATAGTATTTATTTAATTTGAGAAAATATTTATTCAAATGGTCTATTTTAAATATGGCTTTTAATTGATGTGAAAAATCGGCATGTAAAAAAACATATTTAGTGACGCCGAATAAGCGCTGTAGTTACAATCACATAAAAACTGTCTCCATACGAGTAAACATTTATTAGTTTCTAATAAATTGTGTTTTAATGTGCCAATTTATTAGAACATAATAAATCTTTTTTCCGAGTGTAAGTGTACGAGCAAAAGTTTGGCACAAAAAATGTTAAGTAAAATCCTTTTTAATTATTCTCTCTACTGCTAAATTTTTTTGAAGGTTGCATGTTTTACATTGTGGTGATGTTATTTTGTGAAAGTAATGGTTACTTTTGTATTTCTTGAATAGTTCACTAGCAGTGCTTTGTCATAACGTCGACATTTCGCATGTATTGTTTCTACTTGTTTACATTTTAGATGTGGCCATCTCTCGGGAGATTAGGAGAGATGGCCACGTACAGTCGGTATGATGGTCATAGTATTAGTTGTAATGTGTTCAACTAATTCATGTTTTCTACATTTGTTTAACATGCCGGGTAAGTATAAGAGAAAAGCGATCGCTCTACGAGGGAACTGGACTCAAAAATCATTAAAAGCAGCTATTAGTGCTGCAAAAAATAACGAATTGTCGGTTCGTGCCGTCACTAGAACCTACGGAATACCTAAGCAGACCTTAGAAATATGATATAAGAACAGTGACAAAAAATGTTGCAGAAAAGATTATGAAACTCGTTTCATGGAAGACTGGCTTCGGTGGATAGTATGCCAACTTGGGGTACACAAAAATTATACTGATTTCGATAATATGTGTTCTAGATGTGGCCAAAATAAAAAGAATTAAGAACAAAAATACATAATGCTGGGTAACTGGCCATCTCATCTCTCCTCCTATGGCGATCACACCCGGATACTCCGATAGGAGGAGATAATCTGATAGGAGTTTGTTTTCATTTCGTAAATTATCTTAAAGTTAATGGTTCAAAGTTTAATTACAAATGAAGATAAGTTAAGACACGTCTGTCCTTTTATTTTGTCGGATCCTTGAAAAAACTGTGGCCAACTACCCCGGACTTACCCTCAGTGGATCTTAAAAAACTATACATTTTATCTCAAAGCAGCTTGAAAAACGCAATTTCAAAAATCGGTTTGAATCTCATGACTGAAAATCCACTTCAATTACCGTTTGTTATTCATTTCACTGCACTTTGACATAATATCACCACACGTACACGCTCACGAAGTGTGCATGTTATGTTTTAACACGCCGTGTTTGTTTTCGTGGCTTTTCACATATTGTCCCAATGATCCCAATGAGGACTCTCTATGTGCAGTGTCTCTAACAAATCCCTATAGAGACTCTGGTGCATATTGGGAGTCCCCAACAAATTTGTGCACGGAAAGGATATTTTTTGTGGAGATCCATCAAATTCCAGTTGAGAATATGAAAAATAATCCTCAAACGACCTGAACGTGTAAATACCGCGGAATCCACTTGGATTCCAATGTGGACTCCTTACGTGCTCCATCCCTATCGAATCCCAATGTGGTAGAATCTGAGGGAGTCCGCAAAAAAATTCTGCACGGATTGTCGGAGGCTGCGACACCGATTGTTTTCTAAGGTGGTCCGTCAAGGCGACAGGAAACCCATAGGAAACCTATGTTTTACATCGGTAGCGACTAGGTAGTCAGCGCGTAAGCTGTCGCGCAGCAGAGCAGTGTTCACCCATCCGAGTCCTGGCTCAGTTTTGCGGCAAGCGATCCCACGGCCGATTTGACGATACCCGAGTCGAAATTTTCAGCATATTTTGCCCCTCCAGATCCTCACAGTGGTAGGAGATAAAGGCAGTAAAGTAGCTTCGTATTCAATATAAAATTAGCTCCTACTTAGGGCCTAGAACGGGAACAAATTTTCCTTTTCTCCACTTGCAGGCGCTAAGGAGGATGTCGATTGGCACACGTATACACGCACAAGCACTCTATTACGCATATACAGATACATATGCCTGAATACGCGCATGCGTAGACACACGTATATACCCGCACGAATACACGCCTAAGCATACACCAACACACGTATACTAGTACCTATACGTATGCATGCGTGCCTGCTATAGGTATCCGCGTATACATGCATACGTGAGGGCAATTCCTATCAAAAATGTTGTAACTGTTTGCCCAAGATCCATTTCTTCCACTTTGGAGAGTTGCTGGAGCTGCAGGGGCAAGTTTGAAGCAAATGCAAAAGGTTGGCTTGGTGGAGATCATGGAAAAGCCATTGGAAAAGTACGCCTCTACGTCGAACGCGCGGTCCTACCTAGTCCAACGCATGATGGGTACTGAAAACTACCAGATCCCCTCTTTCGAATGCGACCATCCCCACCCGCGTTTCGTCGGAACAGCCAAATGCGCGATATGTCCAAACGCAATCAAAAGAGGAGCTGCAACGACTTCAGTTAGGTTAGGTAGGAGTACAAGGGCCTGTGCAGGAGGTAAGCAGCAAAGAAAGAGCATGTTCGGAGCCCATAGTAGGACTTCTAGCAGTGAACAGACTCAAGTGAGGCCCACATAGGATCAAAGGCCTTTAAAATAGGCTGAACATTTCGACTCAGGTTGCCATATGGATTGATTGGATAAACAGTACGAGCATAAATTGCAATAGCAGCTGCACCAATTCGATTCCGCCGAAACTGCTGCTTGATCACCCGATTGGTTGCTGCTTGCGGGTCGAGCAAGGCAGTCCACTAGCAGCCTAGGGCACAATTACTCAACATTACACTGCCTAAGTGATATTACAGCGAGACGGCAACGGCACAAGCGCGGGTGAATCCCGCGTCGTTGGACAAAACGTCACACACTGCTTTTACAATTTTCCTCTGGATAGCGTTGAAGCGAATAACGTCTCGTAGCCAAGATATCTTTTTCCAGATCCTCCAGAGCTCTTCGCGGACCGATGGAGGACTCTCCGTTGCGCGTATAGAGGGCCGAGAGTCGATCGGGGAAGGAGAAAAGGAGCGGAAAATAGAGGGAGTGAGAAGAATCAAAGAATACGTGAACGCTCGGGTATATTGGGGGAAACAATTTAACTAATGGAAGAGTATATTGCCTTCGGAATTCCCAACAGACTTCTCGGTCTCTCCCTATTCTCCAGATTTCTCTCTTTCTCTCTCACGTACACCCAATGTAATCCACACGATCATCCTATCTGCCCTTCCCCCTACCTCTATTCCATTCTTTGCCCACGGCCCCTTTTTGTCCGTTTTTCTCGGACTTTTCTTTCCCTTTTTTTGTTAACCATTGTCGGGAAATTCGCTCCGTATCTGGTTCGACGTTACACACCGTGTAGAGTATCGTTTTCGCGGTACAAAGTACTTTCGCCGTGTGCACATCGCCGAGAGGGCTGCTGCTCCTTGGGGCGGTTTTCAATTCGTACGAACCGAAGATACCGTGCAGTGGCGAATGGCCGTAACAATCGTATCTAAGTACAAAGGTATTAGAGAGGCGAAGAGCACGGCGAGAAAGAACGTGAGGTTATAGGGGGTGGTGGTCGCGAATCGGCGTCGTTCTCGTTGACAAAAAGGGACGCGTTGTCGTCACGTTGAATAGGGCTCTGGGGCCATAATGCATCGTTACGTGTTAGGTGAATGCGTGATGAATGTCTGTTGGGGTTGAAAATGGATCCCCGTACTTTACCTCGAACTTCATGGGCCTGGAATTTCTTCTTTTTTTTACGTCAAGGCGTGTTTATTCCTATTTTAAGGGGTAAGGCCACTGTAGAATTTAAAAAAAATCAATTTTTTTTCGCTAAAACGGTGCTTTATCATGATAAGAATAAGTTACTATTCGATTTATAGCAAGACATTTTTTTTAATCGACTTTGAGCGTATAATGTAAGCCCACCTTTGGCACGGCCATAGAGTACCTAAAACGTTAAACGCGTTTTTCTCGAAACAGCTTTTTTCCAATTGGCGTGACAAATAACTTCAACAATTTTCACGCGATTTACTTCAAATTTAAAAGTTATGTTCCTAATTGCATTTCGCAAAGAAGTAGGGGAGACTGGGGTCGATAGAAACACGGGTCAAATGAAACAAGTTGAATAACTCGAAGATCATTATAGATAGCGGCGGGGGCCCAAGGGGGGAAGGAACTGCTTTGCATTTCGGAACCTGTCGCTTAGTTCACGCCGCCGCTCCGAGAGCGTCGATCATTTTATGTGGGTGCATCGCTTTTTCGACACAAAAAGTAAAAAAAATGTATTACTATTATTTCGCGTATTGCTCCAAAACTATTGTTCCTTCTTCAGCGTTGTTTACAATCATCATTACTGTGAATATCCTAGTGAGTTTATTGTGGTCAGCACCTACCTACGACATTTATCGTCTTTGTTATTTGATAAATTATTGGAAGCGAGGGTATGGGGACAGTTGAAACAAACGGTTCGGGGTCAATTGAAACGTGTTTCTATTGACCCCGAACAAACATTTTATACGCAAGCAAGTTTTTCGAATCTTGTTTTTTTTTTAGATACCAAGAAACCGTTCGAAACCACGAACCGCGGAAGCTGCGATCTCGAAAATAATAAAAAAGGCATATGAAGATGCTAAAAAATATATATAAAAATATAAATGTTAAAACGCTAAATAGGGGTAGGAAAAAGAGAAAGTCAACAATATACACCGATACCGCAGAAAAAGAAGAGACAAGGAAAGAGACTGAAGAGAAAGACCGCAGAAAACAGGCTAAAAGAACCTCGAATACTAAATAAGCCGGTCTCATTGAGTACCTCGCTAGTAACAAAAACTATTCTCCAACTGATTATATTTAGTAAATTAAAACTAGATGAGTAAAATAATATTAAAATACCTCAATATGCCTTCGGTGATACCAAAACTGAAATAAAAAGCAATAAAACCGATTATTTTGATTAAAAGTGTATTTTATTCACAACAAACATATTTTATCACTTCATACACATCATTAACAGTACCTGGGTTTAGTAGAAACATCAGTTCAATCAGCTGAAAACACCTGTTTCAACTAACCCCAGGCACCGTTTCGATTGACCCCGACACAGGGTCAAATGAAACGTTTTCCAAGAGTTTTTAAATAGCTTCTACCTAAGTTCAGGGCATAGTAGAAGCAAAATCGATAATGATATCATATAGCCGGATAATCTAGCTATAATTTAAGCCCATTACCAAACAGATAAGGTATAAAATGAAGTCCCACTAACCGATTTTCTCAAAAACGTTCCAATCGACCCCAGCCTCCCCTACGTACGGAATTTCTGATTAATTGAAAACTTTTCATTTTATGAGCAGTTTTATACGAAATTTTTCACTAAAAGTTCATTCAAATACCCACAACTTTTGAATACAACAATATTTTTTAAATTCCGTACTTACTTCTCTAGGCATTCTAATGTATATTGACGAGAATTTTTGTTTTTTGTTCCTGGTAAAAAATTGTGGATGCTAAATATCACGCCGCGGAGCGCCTAAAAAAGGATAGCAAAAGAAAATATTAGCAGTCCGCCATTTCGTACATCGAAAAAAAAGAAATATTTTCAAATAGCTTGATATTCATACTAAATAGATGGGTAATTAATTTTATGAGTGAATCACTCTTTCATACGAAAAAAATGGTAAAATTCGCACATGATTTTATACCCGTTACTGTGGCCTGACCCCTTAAATATATTTCTTTCGTTCGCTGATAGAAATCAATTGTATGGATATGCAACGGGTCTGGAGGAGCATGGGGCACCGTATCGAATTTCCACGAGGGCACAGGGAAACTGCAAAAAGTCTCCCTCATTCAATGTTTTCCACGTAAAGCTCCGCGGTCACTTTGGCACGCTCAGCAGTTGAAGGTAGCAAATTGCAGATTTGCCAAAGTGCAGCAAATGGGCCAAACGTAAGAACGGTGCCGGTGGCCTGGAATGTTGTCGAAGATTGTAGGCTTGAAGTTGAAAGGTTCCCGGTAGTGGAATAGCCGCTTTGAAAACTATTACGCTTTTCCGCTCGAAATATGAATATAAGTGTGCCTTTGCAGGGAACGGAGTTGCCTATGTGGTACAGTAAAATGGGACACTCGGCGAAAGGGTATGGAGGCGGGCGGAGTAGTTGGTCGAGCCAGACGGGACAGTTCGATATTGCGAGAAGGGGTTGCCAGCCTAGTCGGCCCGACCGGGCGAACTGCCGGGGATCGCTCTTAATGCATTCGGCGTCCTGTACTCATTGTTGTATACGCGTATGCGTGTACGTGCAGTTATAGATATAGCGAGAGATATGGGAAGAAGTGTTGCTGCTACGATACGCTACTCTGCTCTATGGTATACGCATCACCAGCCACCCTTTTCGCAAGCTCAGCATTCCCGCTCCACTTTTCGCCGCCCTAAACCACCACCGTACCACTCCTCTCTCTTTCTCTCTCTTACGCCCATAATCAGGCTGTGGCTTTTGTCTCACTTGCTCCGCATCCTCCTGCTCCTGTCGTACTGTACTCTTACTCTCTTATTTCTTAATCTCTCTCTTTCTCTCGCTCTCTCTCTCTCTCTGTCTCTCTCTCTCTGTCTCTCTCTCTCTCTCCCTCTCTCTCTCTGTGTCTCTCTCTGTCTCTCTCTCTCTCTCTGTCTCTCTCTGTCTCTCTCTCTCTCTCTGTCTCTCTCTGTCTCTCTCTGTCTCTCTCTCTCTCTGTCTGTCTCTCTCTCTGTCTCTCTCTGTCTCTCTCTGTCTCTGTCTCTCTCTGTCTCTGTCTCTCTCTGTCTCTCTCTGTCTCTCTCTCTCTGTCTCTCTCTGTCTCTCTCTGTCTCTCTCTGTCTCTCTCTCTCTGTCTCTCTCTGTCTCTCTCTCTCTGTCTCTCTCTCTCTGTCTCTCTCTGTCTCTCTCTGTCTCTCTCTGTCTCTCTCTGTCTCTCTCTCTGTCTCTCTCTCTGTCTCTCTCTGTCTCTCTCTGTCTCTCTCTCTCTGTCTCTCTCTCTCTCTGTCTCTCTCTGTCTCTCTCTCTGTCTCTCTCTGTCTCTCTCTGTCTCTCTGTCTCTCTCTCTCTCTGTCTCTCTCTGTCTCTCTCTGTCTCTCTCTGTCTCTCTCTGTCTCTCTCTCTCTTTCTCTCTCTCTCTCTCTCTCTCTCTCTCTCTCTCTCTCTCTCTCTCCCGCTCTCTACCCCTCTCCCTCTTGCGGCAAAATATAATAATGAGACCGAAACTCCGAATCCCTCCGTTCGCGTAGCTTTAATCTCTTAACGGGTCCCGAAACGACGGAAAAAAAATACATCAGTCATCATATATTTTTAAATGACTCGGGAGCTGGGCGAGTGCTCACGATTATAAACGAGGAGAGTTTCAATAACATTTCAGTCATTTGAAGTTTGTCTCTGTTTTTGATGAATGCGGGAATGTTTGATTACAGATATGTACATGAAAGCGAGATTATTGTCATTTGTGGAAAATTTTGGCAACCCTCGAACGGATGCTTTGTGGATATTCGGTAGATGCACTGTAAGGCATGGATACCGGCTATTCAAAAGAGAGCTTTACTGTGATAATGTTTAATTATCCCATAGATAGAAAAAAATAGATTTTATGCGTTTTTTTAGAGATTAATAGAAAAACAATCAAAATAAGATTTGAAGGGTTTATTCTACACGTGTTCTATACATAAAGGAATTAATTTTGGAAAAAGAGCGTTTTTAGGCGCTCCGCGGGAGCACCCGCAGCTTTTATGGAACAGCAACTAGACGAACAAAAACTTCGTCGTTTACATTAGTTTTGCTGAAGAAGTACTCGCGATTGATAAAATTAATGGGTTTTTCGCGAAATAGCATCATATTGAATAATTGAGTAAAATCGGTCTCAATTTGTTCACAAAAACGAGAATTGTTGATGAATCGTAAAAATCGTGTTTACTCATTTAGAAAATCTATCTAAGAAGCTACAGTTAAAGTTTAAAGTCAATTGGATGAAAACTGCCAGAATTATGCGTTTTCCCGATTGCTAAAACGTGGTTTCGAGAAAAACGCGTTTAAAGGGTCTCCTCACTTTAAACGCTAAAAACGGCCATTTTGATGAATTTTTTTGATAGGTTGATACTATAGATATTGATATAAAAGTTGTTACACTTAATAAATATACTTTCGAAATACATTTTTAAAAAATTGTGTTTTTATGTAACCCAAACAAACTTTAAATGCGTTTTTCTCAAAACAACGTTTTCCGACAGCTTGTTGATAAAATCTTCGAAACTGTTGAACCGATCCTTATAACATTTTAACCACATATTCTTTACAACTATAGCTATAGCGCAAATCGAGGATTTTTAAAATTTTGATATTTACTATTCGCTTTTGCCGAAAACGGTGAAAAAACACATTTTTTTTCTCGAAAAATGACTGCCTCTTTATTATTTTTGCGCATATAAAAAATCGTATGATATGCGCTATAGCCATTTAACCTACTGAATTTAAAACCGTTTGATTCTTTTGTTTCGGATGATCCATCTCCGAGATTTCATCAACAGCGCACATCTACAATTTTTGAGGACATTTTTTTAACCACCATTTTCGTCTATAAATAGACTTTTAAAAAAATTTAATGCTTTTCGAAAGTGTATTTATTAAGTGTAACAACTTTTATATCAATATTTATAATATAAACCAATAAAAAAATTCATGAAAATAGCCTTTTTTAGGATCCAAAGTGAGAACATCCCTTAACGCATACGAATATGTACGAGGGTGTGTGGTACGCACCGTCGTCAGGTCCACAAAACAAGGATGCATAGTGCGAGAAGGAAAAAAGACGACGTCGATGAGTGTTAAACAAATTGAGTAATGGTGCGATTCGATATCGTGCGTTAACGTCCGACTTGTGCCATTTCGAGGCTGCTCGTTCGCGAGCACTTAGGAAAATCGATATACTCCCGGCTCACTTGATCCGGCAACGACGACG
The DNA here is from genome assembly GCA_963210295.1 of Ophion ellenae. NCBI lineage: Eukaryota > Metazoa > Arthropoda > Insecta > Hymenoptera > Ichneumonidae > Ophion > Ophion ellenae. Next base: position 17,869,137 of record OY723394.1, read on the forward strand.
TAGCGTTGGGTGCTCTCGTTGCTGGTTCCACCGCTGCCAGGCCATATCTTGATTAAAATCAGTGCCACCACTAGTCTCCCTTTTTCGCCCTTTCGCCATTTCCCACGTACTTTGCTCCCTGTGCATCACCAACCCTTCTTCGCAGCTCTCGTCTTCGGCGTTCATTGCCATTCAGCTCCTTCGCATCAGCTCCTCCTCGTACCTTCAACGCCCTTCTTTCAATACCTACCGATGTGAAGTTCTCACACCTTCGCCTCGTTCTCTCTGTCCTTTTCCTTCCCCTACTCCGTTTCTTACGCTACTTTTGCCTTTCTTTTCGTCCCTTTTCTTTTTTGCATCCTCCGTCTTCACCGATGAATCAAATTAGTCTCGTTACTGTCCGAGACAAGTTCCCCAGTCGAGGAGACGAGTTTCGCGCTCATATCGGGGGGCCGCACTGCCCTCCCACTCTTCTCGGCTCTTCATATATCGCTCCGCTGTCATTTTCGGCGCTTACCTCCGCCCTTCTTGGCAGACGAAGCGGAGAACCCTCTTCGACGATGGAACTTTATCGCTCCCTTCGCGCCTCGCAACTTTCTCCCTTTATTGGCCCTGACGCAAATGCAAACAAGTAAGATATATGGCTTCTTCGTACTAAAATTGTCCAGATAAAGTTGTCGGGGTGCTGCTGAGTTGTGGAAATCTCTAGAACTGGTACGATAATGATGGGAGAGACCGTTGTACGGATTTGTTGCATGTTCACATTTTGGTAGGTTCATTACAAACTGGTTCGCGTGTTTTCCGAAAATCTGGTTCATGCGTAGTCCAAACAAACCCAAGCTTTTGTATATCGTTTACCCGTGTAGACATTTATTTGGGGTCCCCAGATCCTACCATATTCCTATAGGGATTTCATAGGAACGAAGCACGTAGGGAGGCTACATTGGAATCCAAACGGAGTCCGCGTTATTTCCCGACTGACGTTGTTTAAGAAATTTTTTATTGGAAATTCTCAATCGATGTTTGTTGGATCTCCAAAAAATATCCTCTCATGATCACGTGCACAAATTCGTTGAGGAGTCCTAAGATGAACCTACATCTCCATAGGGATTTGTCAGGGACGTCGCACATTGGGAATCCTCATTGGGACCCAATTGGATTCCCCGATCAACGCCGTTTGAGAATTCTTACTACGTTCGAATCGAAAATATGTGAAAAGTCACGAGAACAAGTTCGCCGGGTTGAAATATAACCCGCTCGTTTCGTGACCGTGTGGTGATATCGTGCCAAAGTGCAGTAAAATAAATAACAAACGATAATTACGGTGGATTTTGACTGGTATGATTCAAATCCATTTTTAAGACATGCTTTTTTAAGCGATTCATTCGTTTTCAAATAACATTTATACTTATTTACGATCCACTCATTTTGTATATCTGTACATTTTGTTTACAAAATACAACGTACCGTAAACGCGGATAACTTTGGGACGGGGGGTACAGCTTTGGGACATCGCATAATATTCGACCTTTGAATTTCCCAGCTGTAGCTGTAGGTGCGCGATGTGCCAAATAAATTTGGTTTCGTTTACGGTACAGAATGCGATGGTACCCATCAAGAATCGTATCGGATTCCGTTCGATGATGTGGCAATCCTTTAGGACTGAAATTGGATTCGTACATTGGATACTAATGGGGAAACCAGATTAGAATCCAATGAACGAGCGTGGCATTTTATTATAGTATAGGGATCCAATGCGATGACCAATTGGATTCCCATCAGGAAGTGGGAACAAGTATGAGAATCCAATTGGAACCCTAAGACAATTTCTGCACGGGTTAATACATACTCATCGCGTCACAAAAAATATTGAAAATTGAGTCGGATAATGAATGAAGCTAATGAAGCGTTTAGGTTTGAGTATTAGCTGAAACGTTTTCTCTCAAATACTAAAGAGCATCCTAGTTTCTCAGGTCCACTTGGACGGATCTAGACGAAGTGCAGGGAAATTCTGGATGTGACAAACAGACAGATGAAATGCTAAAAAATGGTATACACCCTCTCGACATCGTATTCCAACTTGACCAGTATAATTTCAGTCTGAACAAAAAAAAGAATGTACAGACACTACAATTCCACAATATGAGTAAGATTGCTCATAAAACGTCAATTTTAGAAGAGTACGGTTCACTTGACTGCAGACGATGACATAAGCAATATGCTTCGTAGTACGGATATATACGCGTGCAACCAGCAAGTTTATTCTGGTCACTCTCACTACGAGTATCGAGTGCACCCTCCGTGCGAAGGTTGCGAGGGAGATTCGAAGGGAGACAGAAAAGAGCCCACGAAAGATGCGACGACGACGTTACGAAGTCCTGCTGGATCGTGCTAACGGAAAAAACCGAAAACCTCGCCCTCGCGGGCGGAGAGTCCGCTGCCGGTTGTTTGCCCTGATCAAATGTTGACCAGCGGTCTCCTTCGCTACCTTCGTGCTTTGCCCTTATTCAACGGCCATATACGCTCGATTCGCGATACTAAAGTACACACACTCGAGAACTTCTGTTCAAATGAAATACGCGCAACCATACTCTCCGTTTCCTCGATGAGCTTTCCACCATGGATCTCGTAGGATGTACGTCGATGGTGGAGCAGCGCTAAGGTCACGATTATAGCGCCCTTCGCCTGGCAAATTCGTCGGGGAATGCGCCCTTTTTCTACAGCAGCAGGCAATCTTTTATGCGGCTTTTTTACTCGAGGAATAAAAAGGATAGTTTTACAAATGGATGAACAAGGTCCGACAAAGATGAAGAGGTAGAGAAAATAACAGGAACAAATTTGGAGCAGTAGTTAGGGTTGGATTAGTGCGGATGTGCAAATTAATATATATATATATATATATATATATATATATATATATATACACATACAGGGTGCCCTGTCACGAATGGATAATCCTGCAATTGTCAATAGGTCAGATTATGTCCTACTATATGCTGGAATTTCAGTTTAGTAAAAGTTCGAGTTTTAGTAAAAGGCTTTCGAGATTTTGGGCTGTATGTTAATTATTAAAAAAAATCATCTACTTTTTTTTTCGCGTGCCATTTCTACAAATAATATGAATCGGCAATGACTAAGCAACTTTTTTAAGTAATTGGCACGATATGCGTAGTGCATTTTTTGACACCGCACACTATCAAGTGAGCTATTTGAATTGGTTTGTATGAAAATTCTGCATAAGTAATTTTTTGATAAAGTTTCCTAAACATTTACGGTTAAAAAGGAGACTTTTCTAAATAAAACGAATAAGCAAGAGTATTTTTTTAAACCGGGTCAAAAAAGGTATCATTTGTAGAAATGGCATGCGAAAAACCAAAAACAGATTATTTTTATCTGGAAAAGTGTAGGACTCTTGCTAAACTGAAATTCCAGCATATAGTAGGACATGATGATGTTGAAGTTTGCATCGTTGGAATGCAACGATTCTTTTGTTTATCTCCATTTCTCTACTATTATGCTTATCCAAAGGCGACCTCGATTTGCTTTCGCAAATCGAGGTCGTAAATCTCCAATAAGAATACATAAAAACGTTTCAATGATTTGCACAGCCGAAAAATCGAAGAATTAAAAATAATTGAATTCGTTGCGTTCCAACGATGCAAACTTCAACATCGTAGGACATGATCTGACCTATCGACAGTTGCAGGATTATCCATTCATTATAGGACACCCTGTGTGTGAATATATAAATATATATATATATATATATATATATATATATATATATATATATATATATAGGTCAGCTCATACCTAATGATCTAATAACTCGAGAATTATTGAACCGATTTCGATGAACCTTTCACAGAAACACTGCTTGAAGTCTGGAATAGGATTTAGACTAATGAGCATTGCGGTGTGTGATTAACCCTTCGACTGCACACTGGATCGTTTTGACCGCATTTTCTTCTTCGTGCAACTACGTATTTTTCAACGCATCTCATCCCACTTTGAACGAATGTTTGGGCACTTTATTATTGTTTTTTTTTAAACACATTGTGGGCCATAAAATAAGGATTATTGACTACAAAAAACGTCTCTACAAAAAAATGCATATTTACCGAAATATAACGATCTGAAAAACGTCTGGGATTGGATCGACCCCACAAATAGTCAGAGCTTCGCGCTGGAAGTGTGCAGTTGAAGGGTTAATTACAATTATAATAAACAAATACAACAAAGAACATAACAAAAAAAACAAACCAGCACAGAGGAATACACAAATTTAAACGATCGGAGAAACAAAAATTGATGAATACGCGTGAGTTCTACGTTATTTTTTAATCTTCGTAAATGGTTTTCGCCATTCGTTATTATTTTCAATAAGCAATATATATATATAAAATGAAGACAAAAAACTACAAGCAAAAAACCGAATGAAGTTATTAACAAAAATTGCAAATAATGATTCGCGCGTTGTCGGTAGTTTTATAGTTAAAAAGAAAATCGTTACGAATAATTTATATTAACTAAATCAAGTAAAAATTATGAGTGCGGATTTTGGTGGGTAAGAATCCCACATCGAGAGACAGTGTGGCCCCTTCTCAGTATCTTGTGTGAAATATTCCACAAGTCCCTAAAAAATCAAACAAAAATAGAATTGCGGGGGTAATTTTGCAATCGATAGGTTTTCAACGTGGGCGAATCTGAGGGGACAGCTAGTGTATAAATACACATCTATACGTATGTGTGTGCGTATGCAGGTGTGTGTGGGTGTATAGCTTGGAAATCTCTCCCACGCACTCATCCTCACTACGCCTTGCGATAACAAACCAATTTCCCGAAAAGAACGCGATGAAAAAAGACCACATCGTGGCGTCCCGTGCAGAATTGCGACCGGGCATTCCTTACTTTGTGTCCAGCCCTGATTAGCCTTGCCTTGTCTGATTTACCTGACCGGGCCCTCCCATGGAGCAAACTGGGAAGATCACAGAATTGTTTTTTACGACTTACCCTCTATGTTTGGAAATTGGAATCTTCTGGTCGGGATGCATTGCGAGCAAGTACATCTTCACGTAATGTCTACCCGGCCAGAACATTGACATGTTCTGAAAAGTGGAGCCTGTCTTCAAGAACTAAAGAAAAGCATCTTTGCTTTTCACCTTTTAACATATATTTATAATTGATTGGGATAAAACTAATACATTTGTTGTAATTCTATTCATCATTAAAAACATTCATTTCATCAATGATAATCGACGAGGATGACAATGCTTATCATAAATACCGGGATTACGATAACTAATGATTTGAGCATAAAGAATAGCCAAATTATTTTATGAGGCAAAAAGGTAAAGGAGGTCAATCGTGGTTTTTGAACGCCAAGTTGGGAAATATCAATGTTCTGGCCGGGAAGACATTACCTGAATGTATTTCGTCAACAATCCGCCAGGTGGTTACAAGCTAAGCGCTTCGCGTAAGCAACGTACCATCGTACGAGGATTAAAGTTCGTCCTGTAAGTTGTACCACGTATAAAAGTGCTATGCTTACAGCGTGCACTTACGCTTATGATTTTGCGATACTTGCAAAATAACCCTTTGCACTCTAGGCCTTTTTGGCTCGCATAGTGATCTGTGTACGTTTTTCTGTCTCTTTGCCTATCAGGAAATGCGAACAAGCGTATCTACACACTCATGTACTACCTTAGCAAGTAGATAACCAACAAACACTATGTTAGCGAAATACTAAATTGAATACATTCCCGATTTTACCTCCTCAAGGATTTCCAAAACGCTGAAACGTCATTTTTAATTTCCTCGTTTGTTCCTGGTTATTTCCCGATCTATTCCCTACATCTTTACTGGTCATTTTCCGCTTGCTCTCCGGCCCGTTCCTGATCAGGTCCCCAGAAAGGGGACGGCGGATCGGGACTTAGCCTCAACCCGTTACATTGCGAACCTATTCCAGGGTGGGAGGCCCGACCAGAGCCTCATATTATCTAGGGAAGGCAGATCAGGGGCAGTGCTTTTTTCAGACTCAAAGTTCTACACGTGGTACTCCAATGTTTAGGAAAATAAGCAACATGTGCAATGGAGGTGCGACAGTTGTATATAAGAAGGAAAAAGCTCAGAAAGTACGCACTTTTATTTCCCGTCGAGTCTGGTTCACCTATGTATTTCACAATTGGGAAGCGAAGGATAGAGATAGAAAGAGAGAGAGAGAGAGAGAGAGAGAGAGAGAGAGAGAGAGAGAGAGAGCGAGAGAGAGAGAGAGAGAGAGAGAGAGAGAGAGAGCCGTCGATGCTATAAACGGAAAATATTGTCGCAGAGAGGGAAGGGAGAATAACTCGCGACGAAAGTGAGCGTACGCGCTCTCATCGTCGATGGAAATCGCTCCCGCCCGTCCGCTTTACTCGCGTTAATTCGTCCCGGTGATTATGGATCCATTAGCGTGGCAGGCAACAAATAGCACGGTACAATCCAATAACCGTCCACCGGCTACATAATATATAAAAGGGACTGTACCGTGTTGAGCGAGGGGTGGATTCTTGGGGGTCTCGCACACAACGACATCATCCCCGTTGTGGTGTACTGTGCCACTACCGCCTCCCCCTTTATACACTTTAACTGCCGCTCGCTTTGCTGCAACGACGAGATATAGAATTTTGTGCCGCGTATTCGCCGTCCGCCTGCTTTAACGTCTATACCGTTGTACAATCGTGTACACATACTTATTCGTGAACGTGGAGAGTAGAAATCGAATACACACACCCATATATATATATATATATATATATATATATATATATATATATATATATATATATATATATATATATAAAGCACATCACTATATATATTTTCCACCAGATCGTGGTGATTCTGGCTGGTCGTCAGTTTCAGTCCACGAACTTTACACGCACACCACACACACACACACACACACACACACACACACACACACACACACACACACACACACACACACACACACACACACACACACACACACACACACACACACACACACACACACACACACACACACACACACACACACACACACACACATACACACATACATGCGTGAAAAGTTCGTCGACTGAAACTGACGACCAGCCCAAATCAGCGCGATCCGGTGGATAATGTATATAGTGATTATTCGATGTCTCATCTCTACAGCGCAGGGCGACAAACATAAAAAGAAAAATAGTGGTAGGGAAAAGAGGGATGAAAAGAGGGGAGTCCGATCCGTCCTTGATCGAGGGTTGATCAGCAATGAGCGAAGGGTAAGCGTTTGACGCAATCGCAAAGGGCGCGAAGAACTAAGATATCTACTGGAGCGTAGTCAACCATACGCATCCAACATCCCGTGCAGAAATTCGTTGGGGGGTCCCCAGATCCTGCCACATTCCTATAGGGATTTGATAGGGATGCCGCACGTGGAGAGTCCACATTGGAATCCAAGTGAATTCCGCGCTATTTCCTGATTGACGTCACTGTTCGGGCATTTTTTATTCGCAATTCTTAAGGCAGTAGGCCACAGTAACGGGTGTAAAATGATGTGCGAATTTAACAATTTTTTCGTATGAAAAAGTGATTCACTCGTAAAATTAAGGGGAGGGTAGGGGTTTCAGCGTGAAAAAAAACACTTTTGTGAATTTTTTTCATTTATACGGACAGAGTGAATTTATTGAAACCTTTTGTACATTGTTAAGCGTCATTTCAAGAACAATCCGTGAAATTTGTACGCGAAAATATCCACAAACAAGCCGGTGACAAAGCTTTTCCAAGAACGCCTTTGGAAAAACACGATTTGCGGTGTTCACTGTATCTCAGCTAGAAATTATCTGAAATCAAGTACCATTAAAATTTAGTCAAAGTATCATGAAATCCTCCCCCCAAAGGTCTTTGATGATTTTTTTTTCATTTCTAGATTTTTGGTGGTCATGTAAAGTGAAAAGTGCTATTTTTCACGAAAAATTCCGCCATTTTGAGGGGTGGAAAAGCCCCTCAATGTAAAAAAAATCTCAAACTAACCGTTGGGGGGAAGTATTTTATATGTAAAAAGTGTGTACCAAGTTTGAAATAAATCGGTCATGTAGTTTTCAAATGGCAGTGAACACGGACTTTGAAAAAGTGGTTTCGAGAAAAACGCGTTTGAAGTTTTAGCGGTCGGAGCGACAGTGTTAGAGGAGCGGGATTAAATAGTCAATAACTTCGAGAGTTTTGCTCTGATTGACTTGAAATTTTGGGATTATATTCTTGAAATGTTTTACTATAAGAAATTTTTTTTTTTAAATTGATTTTTCAAAAGTGCAAACCCCTACCCTCCCCTTAACAGGAATGTTGTTGGATCTCAAAAAAAAATCCTTTCGTGATCCTGTGCACAAATTTGTTGGGGAGTCCCAAGATGGAACACCGCACATAGGGAGTCCTCATTGGGGTCATATTGGATTCTGCACTGTTTCCCGATGAGCGCCCTTTGGGAATTGTTAACACAGTTGAACCAAAAATATGTGAAAAGTCACGAGAAAATTTCTCTTCGTTACTAACACGCTTCGTTAGCATGTACATGTGTAGTGATGTGTCAGAGTGCAGTAAAATGAAATAAATAATTACCGTGGATTTTCAGTGATGTGATTCAAATCGATTTTTACGACATCTTTTTACAAGCCATTTATATTTTTTTAAGATCAGATTTGTACTTTTTAACGATCTACTCGTTTTTTATATTTATATGTTTGGATTAGAAAATTCAAGGTTCAGAATGCGATGAGATCCATCAAGAATGGTATCGGATTCTGTTCGATAATGTTGGAATTTAGGATTCAAATTGGATTCGTACATTGGATTCCAACGGGGAATCTCGATTAGAATCCTATGCACCAGCGTGGCGTTTTAGGATAGGGATCGAATTGCGATGACCTATTGGATACCTATCAGGAAGTGGGGCATGTATGAGAATCCGATTGGATCCCTACGACAATTTCTGCAAAGGGATGGTTTTGGAACATACCTGCTTTTCTTTTCCCAAGTGATCAGAATACACTGCGACCTCTATTATCGGTACACGAGCGGGACCGGCACCGCATCACACTTGCCAAAAAAGAGGTTGGGCAACATCCACTCAAGCCGACTGCGCAGCTGACTCAGCTGATAGTAGTACCCCGTCAAAGCCCTCTCTTATTGTCCAGCATGCTTCGAACCTCAGGCTAGGGCCCGTCGCTTCTCCCACCACGCGCTTCACCCATCGATATTCGGCACATAGTGGGGGGCTGTTACATGTGTGAAGTTTGCGATAATAGAGGTCGCAGTGTATCTGTATTTGCGTGATCGCAGTGAACCTGGAAGAGTGAGCATTGCTCGGTATAATAGGGAGCAGAGGGCACACAATTTTTACACTTTGGTGGGTTTTTTTCGGAGGACAGTAAGGGACAGCGTGCTCGAAGAGGTATCGTTGGTCTGGGACGATACTTGGATGGGGGTCCGTTTTGCCGCGCGCAAGTCCGTGCGCGAGGAGCAGTTGAGGTTCCGTAGGTCGTCGACTGTAACTCTGTTTCATGACATTCAAAACGTCGTCTGGCAGCACAGGTTTTCCGCACTTTCCCTGTGCCCTCGTGACATTGCGAGTACAGCAGTGCACGAGGCAAAATTGGTCGACACCCCGGGGCTTCCCGAGGGAACCGAAAAAAGTGACTAGTGCGGGGTAAAAGTGAGAGGGATCATAAAAGCCCGAAAGCTACGAACGTTGGACGGTGAAGTATTTCATTTTTATACATGTGCCAACGTTATGGAGAGAACGCTCGATGCAATTACTCCAAGAGCGTAAGAAAAATAAATGAGTCTTTCTCCAAATAACGATATGTTTAAGGCCTTAGGCCACTCTAGAGGCCGACAAAATAGGCTTTTTGGGAATTTTTTTTTTCAGAAAAACTACAAAATAAATCGAGATTACAAAAAAGGGTGTTTATCATACATGTCAGCGACTGTATACAATAATTTTTGTGAAGCGATTAATTTCAAAATCGCGGCTGTGCAGTGTTTATCTCAAAACTGCATTTTTTAAGTTGGTCGGAAACATAACTCAATTTTTAACCGATTCACTTGAAATGTTGGATACATCTTGTAAAATACATTGTCTATGGAAGTACGTAGGGTTTTTTTTATATTGCCTAGTTCATTTGTTATTAACAATTATCCGACGATTTTTTAGGCAAATTTTCCACTTTCCTCTTCAGAAGTGTGCCATTTGGCCAAAAATCAACACATCAAAAAAATCCTACGTACTTCTATAGCAGTTATTATATATAATCGAAAAAAATTCATTGACTCATTATAATGAAAAAATTACAGGAGCTTTTTGTCCGGCCGTGGACCCTGAAAAAACGGAAACGTCATTGCAAAAACGCTGCACAGCCGCCATTTTGAAATTAATCGCTTCAAAAAAATCTTTGTATACAGTCACTGATATGTATGATAAACACCCTTTTTTGTAATCTCGATTTATTTTGTAGTTTTCCTGAGAAAAAAATCCTCAAGAAGCCTATTTTTTTCGGCCTCTGGAGTGGCCTAACCCCTTAATGATATTCGGAGATAATCTGAAACTGACTTTTGTGAAACGTGAATCTCGTTTTTCTCGTCATTCTCGACGGCCAGAAAACAAAGTCAGAGGCTCGCATTCCGGAGACTCGAGCCTCGCGAATTTCTATGCCAGCGTGAAAACGGACACGTGAAAAAGATTAACACACAGCCTCCTTAATTACATTTTATTCGGATCTGGCAAGGAGTTTACGCTCAGTGGCTCTTCTCTCTCTCTCTCTCTCTTTCTTTCTCCCTCTCAGTTTTCCACTCGCACTTTTTCTTCATCCTTGACGAGGATACGAAATTCTCGGATCCTATACGCGATTTCGCGAACTAGAGACGCAGGCAGCTCTGCTGCCTCGCGCTTTATGACTCCGACGTGCAAACGAAATGAAATCCATGCAAATCGGGGCATAAACGTCGGGTATGCGGTGGCGCGTCGACGTGCTTTCGGTTGTATTGCTTGCTATACATGATATACACCGTGACTCTTACATTCGACTATACAAGAAGTACTTCGAGTAGAATCTACCCTCATCCTAACTTGTGCATTCCTATCCGTATTCCGACACAGCCAAACAAAAATCGTAATCGAAATCCGATTATTTGTCAAACAGTCAAAAACATATGCTATCCAGGAAAGAAACGTAAATGAACATTTTTTACATTAAGGGGTCTTCTTACTTTAGACGCTAAAAAAGGCTATTTTCATGCATTTTTTGATAGGTTTATATTATAGATATTGATATAAAAGTTGTTGAATATTAAAAACATATTTATTTAAGCCACTATTTATAGGCGAAAATGGTAGTTAAAAAAATGTCCTAAAAAAATTGTAGGTCTGCGCTGTTGATGAAATCTCGGAGATGGATCATCCGAAACAAAAAATCAAACGGTTTTATATACAGTATGTTAATGGCTATAGCACATATCATACAAATTTTGATATATGCAAAAATAACAAAATGGCGGACATTTTTCGAAAAAAAAAAACGTTTTTTTCACCCCTTTTGGCATAAAAAGTAAATATCAAAATTTTAAAAATCCTTGATATGCGCTAAAGCTATAGTTGTAAGGAATATGTGGTTAAAATTTCATAAGGATCGGTTCAGTAGTTTCAACGATTTTATCAACAAGCCGTCGAAAAACGTTGTTTCGAGAATAACGCGTATAAAGTTTGTTTGGGTTACATAAATTCGTTGAAAAATTGTTTCATTTATTTCGAAAGTGTATTTATTAAGTGTAACAACTTTTATATCAATATCTATAATATAAGCTTATAAAAAAAATCATGAAAATAGCCTTTTTTGGTGTCTAAAGTGAGAAGACCCTTTAACGGATCTCCATAAGCTTGGAGCCCGAAGAACGGTCGAATTTCAATTTTTTTCTGATGAGAGTATCGGGATGACGAGGTACGGTGTTTTTACACAATTCATACATTGTCTTGTCAAGTTTGAGTTTTTTTAAATTGAAAAATATTCATAAACAATGGAATGAGTATTATTTGAACAATGTGCCCTCGTTCCAGCATGGCCAATTGATGTAGTTGGTTCTCGCAAGTGTCTGATCCGAAGTTAATATTTTTTTAAATGTACCTTTAGTGTACCTAATAGTCAAACTTTGGTATGACCGGATACTTTTTGGAAAATTGAAATACGACGAGAATGTCAAACTAGAAAAAAAGCTTCAATTTCCGATCAACAAAATGTAGCTTGTTTTATCACTCCTTTTGGTAATTAACAAATGGATTCAAAAATGTTTATTAAACATAGTTTCAAGAAACCCAAAGGAAAAAAGGGTAAATCGCAGCAGGGCGGTTCTCTGTCCTGCAGCGAGTGACCCTCCACAAAAATCGTCATACCTCGCTCAATTTTTGATACTTTTACAAAATCTGTATTGCAAAATGTTAACACCCTAGAATATAAAAGTATGCGATAAAAAGGGTCGTATTTTTTAAATTTCCAGCTTACGCAGACCCCTTACGAGTTTCTACCCTTCCTCCCTCGCTCGACAGCAATGAAGATGGAACAAGACAATGAAAAAGACGGCCCGGTTGATGCGAAATACCATGTTTAACGATTTACACATGTTTTGTGCACAATACGTCCGTGTGGTTACTGTGTTGGACTGGTTCCTTCGTTCCTACTGACAACACGAGCCGCGTTACTTTTGTATCGGGGTAGTGATGCGTCCAATCTATTCGACTGTAAATGTGCATATGTATGTGTATGCACACGAATTTGAACGTTTTCGCTGCACACACATCCATCCACATACACACCCCCACCTACGTACACCCACCCACACACAAACACACACACACACGCACGCACGCGCACACACACACACACACACACACACACACACACACACACACACACACACACACACACACACACACACACACACACACACACACACACACACACACACACATTCTCGTTACATGTACATAAACACTCACATATATATGAACTAGGGGTTTGAAAATGAGGAGAGGGTTGAAACGCGTATATCGCTGTCTCGTCCTTCCGCTGGTCCGTCCGTCCATGATCGTTCCGTATTATCCGCGCAAAACATCGACCAACCTCGAGGGCTCATACCGCCCTTTCCTGGCGTACGCTCGAAACGACCACCACTGCAAACTTCTGTACGTTTACATGCATATATTTATCCATCCAAGTACATGTGAAGGCTCGATATACTTGGTCCGTTACGAGTCAAAGAGGCGAAACTCATCCGATCTGTTGTTGCGTTTCCTCGATTCCTCGCGTCTTTCGTGTTGCTAGCTATTGATGTTCAGACACCTATGATACGTATGATCACACTCGCGGTTCCCTACGCAACTGCCGACGATTTCCGGATCACAAGTTTGGATTTGTTTGGGCATTGAAGAACTGAGCATACCTTGAGAAAAAGGCTTTGAAAACCTTTTCAAATCAACTGTCGTGGTCATTGGATTTCGAATTTATCGACCGCCACTCGGCGATTAGGGAAAATATTCTTGGCTAAAAAACTGGTATGGTTTGTGCCGAATATTTCAAATACGAAACATTATTTTTCACTTTATTTTACTTATATTATATACTTTTGTTTTATTATATTATAGACTTTTCTTTTTAAACATTACTTTACACATTTTTTTAAACATAATTGTTTACTTTTTCTTAAACATTACTTTTAAGATTTTCTTAAACGTTATATTCATTTTCTTAAAAACAAATTTTAACATTTAAACTTTTTTTTAAACACTTCAACATTATTTTGTGAAACATTTTTAAACAATTTTGACAGATTAACATTTTTTTTCATCAATCTTTTTAAAACTTCCCCAACATTTTTTTTGTAATAATTATTTTTAACATTTAAACATGATTTTTAAACAAGTTTTTCCGAAACCACTGTTCTGAACGCCGTAAATTTGTTCGATTTTATTTGTAACCGTGATTATTACGATGAAACGAATGTATACAAAGTTCAGAAGTCTATAGGGCTAATCGGACGATTGTTTTTTCGTGCTTCTTCATTACAAAATCCTGATTTTTGTGCTTCCAGGTGACGCGAGAAGGGGCTCGAACTATTACGGATCGCTGATCGGTAATCTGAATGTATACCGTCCCGGTATAGTGGGCCAAGTTTACGCGGTGGACGACACGACGATATTCATCAAGGGTTTCTCATACGATGATACCGGAACCGACGCGTACTTCTGGATTGGAGATACTCCAATGCCCAGTCGAGATGGAGACATCGTCCCTTACCCGGAGGACCACGTCGGCCGGTTAGTCTAGATTTGACGTAAAAAAACCATCGTGTCATTGGGGAAAGAGCCACATGAGATTTTAGGCAATAGCGTCTTTGGTAGTTGTCGGTTCGCTCAAGGCCTCCAAATAATTACACTCCTAAATCAACATTCGAGCGTTTGTCTGAAATATTTTCCTTGGTCATGATTTTTGGACATTATTTACCCTTTTTTCACACAATAAAATGCCGCTGTAAAAAGCTGGTTTCCATTTTTCAAAAGCTGACCTTGAAAGCACCTTGAAAACGTCCTCTAAATAGAAGAGTTGCTTGCCATTTTCGGGGTTTTTCCCGGAAAATCCCATTCCCGGGATTTTTCGATTTAATTTGCTGTCCTTGATTTATTTGAGTGTATCGAGATCAATTAGACACACACACACACACACACACACACACACACACACACACGCACGTACACGCACGCACGCGCTTAGGACGAGATCCCGTGCGGAAAACTGATAGGGCATCCCTAATAAAAATAAGGGCCTTTCAGGGCTTTCCTAGTGCTTTCCCTAGCAGGGATTTCCACAATGGGCCCAGACTTGGCCATTATCGGGATAAACTTGTAGGGATTTCCACAATAGGCCCCGACTTGGCCATTATGGGGATAAACCTGTAGGGATTTCCACAAGAGGACCCGACTTGGCCATTATCGGGATAAACCTGTAGGGATTTCCACAATAGGCCCAGACTTGGCCAGTATAGGGATAAACAAGTAGGGATCTCCACAATCGGCTCAGATCTGACTATTATATCGATAAACCAGTATAAATAGCTTAGGCTACATGGTTGATGGTATTTCAATTATTCAAATCGATTATATACATCGATCGAATAATATTTTCGAACGCAAATTGGGAAAAAGCGTAAGGGCATTAGCAAATAAAAAATCAACGATGAACACAAATATGCAGACAAACATCAGACAGTATTTATTTATCAAATTGAAGAAACCTTTTACATAGATGCAAACAACTACTCATGGTTTCACTCATACATGGAGTAATGCTAGCGCACAAGTGTGAACAGTCCCAACCGGTTTTCTCGACATTTTTATAGCAACTAATTTCCGCTTAATACTCATCATAGGGGACATTATTTCTTCTGAAGACTTCGCCGATATTTCCCATTCATAAACTTTATCTGACTGTGTAGGATAAGTAAATAAATTGGTCTTTGTTTTCCAGATCTTTCCCTCAATGGAAATAGATTCTAGTGATTCAGTATTTTGTCATGGCAGTTTGTCATAAACGCTTCCAGATTAGGGCCCGAATAAAGTTAGGGGAATATTATTGGGGCCCGATCACAGCCCCAACCGAATTTCCGCACGGGATCTTGATGATCTTTTGCCGTAATTCTACGCGAGTCAAACTCCCAATTGTTTCTTAATCACCCTCAATGCCGCTGACATGAGCGTGCCGTACACTGTCGTTTATTATCAGTTCTTAGCTCGACATTTCGCAAAGATTGGAATTTAATCAAGTATTGTTCGACAGTATAGCGATAGTAGCGGACCGACAGGCCGAGCTTGAGAAGCAGCACAAAACGAGATCTAACGCAGTAATTCCAATTTTATTAACTGCGACCCTTCGCATTCCAGTCGTGCATTCATCTCCCGTTTTACCAGGCCCTCGTCTCCCCTCGTCCTTGCAAACAGTAGCTGAAGTCCTTTGGCGAGTGTACACATATACGAATATATAGGGTACATGGTAGTCGCTCATCTCATCCCTGAGCTCCGATCCCTTCGGCTCACTTTTGGTTTCTCCTCGAACCAGATATCCACAACCTGTCGTGCATACAGCTACGTCTTCGTAGTAACAAATAAATTGAAATGCCCGACTTGATAATATTGTCAGTACCAGTGATGTCTCATTTTTTCATGGATGTAATATTTATATTAGGACGTTGGATAAGTTCTCGCTGTTTTACAAGAGGCGACGGTACCAGAACTGCGTGCGCGTAGTTTAAGATGGTGAGGTGTCAGTGAAGAAGTACTAGGGTAAACCGACCAGTGAATGGACGAATAAAGATGGACTGTGAAATGGAAATATTATCAAAACGAATTTTTCAATGGCTACCAAAAGATATTATTCTTATAGTAGGAAAAAATATTCGAAGTAATTGCGACGAATAATGTTGAAGGAACTGATAGATGAGTAGCGAAATGACTAAATCGCCAGGCAATGAACGAAATGACCAGTAAATCGACGCTCAACCGCCAGTGAATGGCCGTGTAGTGTAGACGAACGCTGTCAAGCAAAACGATTTAGTTTTATTAAGGGAGACTTTGTCCTTGGAGTGCCATATTTCAGGTGTTTACATTTTTTTTTAAAGGAAACGAGTAAAGCTTTTTGAGTGCGGTTTTTTTCTTGCTTTTATTCATGATATACAGAACGTTAAAAAAAAATTTTGGAAAAAAAACCAAAATGGCGGCCGTTGCAGCTGCGCGAAAACAGGTCCTTAAATCGCGGGAGGTAAACGGCTGACATCACTGCCCCCTCTTTGTTGATCTGAAACACAAATTCAAAGCATATTATCAATCTGTGACCCTTTGGTCATGGAATGATGGATGGGTTTTTCGTTTAGTACAAATTTCGGAAAATGGCGGCAATTTAAAAAAAATCGAATTTTCGCGTTTTTTTCGCATAAAAAGATAAATAATAAATGCAAAAATGTATCTATCGAAAAAAACGATCCGTCACTCCGTGAAGACATATTTTCTGAGTATGCTCTCCAAATTTCAGGTCGATATGTTAATTACAGCGGTCAGGAGAATGTCAGCCATTTAAAAAAACGTGTTTTCGAGAAAAACGCGTTTAAAGTTTTGTAATGTGTTTGCACAAATGTGTTTATAATTACCGCTAATCGGCAATGCGTGGTCCATAGTGGCATCCCTCCTCTTCTTCTAGCTGCTCATGTTGAGCCGCTAACATCTCCTGCTGCATTTCAAGGACAAAGTCTCCCTTAAATTCGCACTCGATTTTATACCCGTTACTGTGGCCTAAGTCCTTAAACTTTGTTTGGGTTACATAAATACATTAATTTTTTTTAAATGTATTTCGAAAGTGCAGTTATTAAGTGTAACAACTTTTACATCAATATCTATAATGTAACCCTATTTAAAAATTATGAAAATAGCATTTTTTAGCGTCTAAAGTGAGAAGACCCCTTAAATTCATGTCAAATTTCGTGCCAAAAAGAGTGTATTTGCGGGGAATTTTACTGCACTAATTTATTTTAAAAAAATCTGCAGCTGAAGCAGACAGAATTCTTGTTGAGAGTTACGGCGATCATGCTCTATCGAAAACAACATGCAGCCATTGGTCAAAATCATTATTTCTCTTTGGAAATAATGATTTTGATGTGTTGAACTGGAGGCATTACTTCATGAAGACTCATGTCAGACGCTAGCCGAACTTGCAGAATCATCAGGAATTGATCATACAACATTTGCGAAACCTTTGAACGCAGAAATAATTTTGCAAACAAAGCATTGACTTTCACCAAAAAAAAAACAGCGAGAACTTCTACAAAAACCCAATATCTACAAAGAATGTCACGATCTTTCAACGCTCTTCTTATCTTTCGCGCAGAGATCCACCAGCCCTGAAAGCTTACAACAACAAGGACATCATACTCAGATTGCCACACGAGAAGAGGATACGTGACATCAAGTGGCTGAGCGTTTATTGTCGAAGGTTCACCGTGAGTAAAGAATAATAGCCCCCACAAATATAAGATGGAAATAAGAGGGAGTGTTACTTGGCGAAATAGTCGGTGATTCAATTACGAAGGTAGAATTATTAATCAGATTTCCAATTCGATAAAGTTCATTGGGTGTACGAAGCCACCGAGTCGACACCCCCCTGGTGTGCTACATCCCTCGAACATCCCGTGATCGAGATAACTAGATTTTTCGAGAGCAGACTAGACTATGTGGAGAGAGACGTTGGGGGGGGGGGGGGGGGGGTGGATAAAAATAGTACGAGCACGATGGACACCCGGAGCTCGAATCAGACCGCCCGCTGCCACTATCGGACGTGCATTCGTGGTCAATGGTGCGTGTAGGATGGATACGGAAGGCGAAAGACAGGAAACGCCAGAGAGAGAGAGATCATCATGCACAAGAGAACAGACCCATCGCTCTATATTTGTGTGGCCAATCTATGCGGGCCTTTCTACTCGACCGTCATTCCCTCAGGACTTTTTACCACTCTACAGCTTTTCTCTCTCTCTCTCTCGTAGCTTCCGTGGGACCGAAAATATTTTTGGGTTCGCGAGAGCCATGGAACAAGCATGGTCAATGGCCCCAAAACGCATAGCGTAAACTCACCAAAGTAAATCACAGCCTCCCACCTCCTCATTGTCAAGACGGAGCTGCAGTACTCTATCATTTGATGTCGAAACACCCGTCCGCGACTCCTGAACATGTCCCCATCAGGCCAATATCACAATTTCGAAAAAAATACGCGTAGAAAAAGGTTTGAAAATGGTATTGAAGCTTGCATCGTTGGAATGCAACGAATTTTTTTTTTCGTATTGACTAATTTTTGCCGCATTTAGGCTATAAAAGTAATTGGAACATTTTTGAAGATCCTTATTAGGGATGGTGAATAAACCTGAACTAAAAAGAATTGAGGTAGTACCGTAAAATGGGGTTACTTTGAACACGTTTTGGAAGTTTCTTGTAGGTAACTTTTTTAACATCCGAAATTCTACCCCCCCCCCCCCCCCCCCCCCCCACGATTATATATTGGGAATACGAATGAGTCAACGCCGTTTTTTTTTAAATAAAAAATGGGCTTTGTGCAAGAACGGGAAAGCCACTACTTTTTCCCATCTTTCTGGCAGCATATGGATACCGCGTCGGAAGAACGCTTCATCTGTTGAGGCTATCCACAAATCGACCCAATTCTTGGTATCTTCATATGATGTGAGGTGCTGCTCAGACAGGCCGTGCGTCATCGATCGAAATAAATGATAGTCAGAGGGAGCAATGTCTGGTGAATACGGCGGGTGGGGTAAAACTTCCCAATTGAGTGTTACGAGTGACCCTTTCGCTTATGCCTGGCAAGCAGCATTTCACATGTGCAAAATCGGCGTTCAAGGTTTCTCGGCTTCAGTTCACATGGAACCCAATTTCCTTGCTTTTGAATCATTCCCAACGAATTTAAACGATGTGAAATTGCTTGTTAAGTCACTCCTAATGTAAGTGCAAGTGCTTCTTGCGTTTGGCACGAATCTCCCTCCAATAATGCTTTCAATTCCGCGTCTTCGTACACTTTCGGCCTTCCGCTACGTTCTTTGTCCTCAACGTCAACTCACCGTTCTTGAACTTGTGAAACCACTCGCGACAACTTCTCTCACTTAAAGCAGCCTCGCCATATGCTTCTACAAGCAAACGATGCGCCTCAGCTGTAGATTTCTTCAAATTAAAGAAGTCGATCAAAAGTTCCCGCAAATGACGCTTATTCGGCTCAAAACTCGACAATTTCACACGAAAAAAATCATGTGATGCTGATACTTCAAATCGCTAATATTTCAAGGTTATAGTCTTGACCTTCCGATATGACGTTTTACATCTGACAACTTCAACCGTAACCTCCTGGTGGGGCCATCTTTTGTCAAACGGCGGACACTTATTTGTACTCCCAATATATATTTTTTAAGGTAGCTCCTCTGCGCAAATTTCAACCAAAAGTTTACATACTATGTTCATGTTTAAAAGATTGATAATTGGTTCAATTAGTAATAAATAAAATTAAAAACTACGCAATATTGACTCGGTACTAGTAGATAATACGATGGATATAATTTATTGCCGTAAAATATATTTTATATTGTGTATTTGATCTACCATTGCCAGTAAACTTTTTGCCGGGACTGTCCAGGCTTTGCCCCAATTGTTTTTTTTTCCAGGCTTTGCCAGGCTTTGCACCACAATTGTGAGGGCTTCTCATGGTTATATCTTGGAAACTAGATGGTGAATCATTCTCATTTTTTTCACATTATTCGTGATATCTTACTCTAGCTTATCCTCGTTTTTTATCAATTTCTTAATTTTAGTTTTGACGGTAGAATTAATGATGCTCTGTTTGCCCATCATAACGCGTTTGTTGCGTGTAAACCAAGCCAACTTTAAGTGTAACTATCTCAGGTTTGGGGTGGTCAAACTTATTCAAATTGCACAGATGTTTGGATAACGTATTGAATAACATATATGTCAAATTTCAACCATTTCTTAATTCAACTCTTCTGTGGAGGTACTACCTTAAGTGTCAAAGTGACCGCGAGTGTGTGGTTTCTTTGGCACAGAAACGCAACTTATGTCAAAGACGAAAGGTTACTTTGACATCGAGTTGATAAAAAAATTAATATTTTATACATTATACATGAAATTAAATAAAAAACAACGATTTTTTACAATCAAATAGTCATCTTTAATAAGGAAACATTTTACATAAAAATATCAAGTAACTAGAGTATAGTTATAGGCACTAAATCAGTCTTATTTATTATCACTGAGATCAAAATCAACTTGAGCAACATTATAATAAACTTCAACAAGAAATTTGAGCAGCAATAGAAAAGAATACAAACAATAGAAGATGAAACCGTTAAAGTATCGCCGTCTGTTAAAGTAACCCCAAAAATTGT
>OY723394.1:17895157-17913292 GCA_963210295.1 Ophion ellenae
GTCTTGTTCAAAACATGAAACATGTGTGATTGCAGCCATTAATACGTTCGCATATCAAATGGTCTTGAGGGATCATCACAGTGTAACGGGTCGAAAAATACCTGACTTCCGCAATTTTTTTTCGATGACTAAAATACGCCAATCAGTCTTATTTTTTTTTTTTTGTAAAATCGACGCACTCATGAAGAACAAAAGATACATTTCTAAACGTTTATTTTGATTTATATTTACATTTTAAAAGGTTGAAAATGTCTTTAAAAAAAGGAGCCCTCACGGTGTACACGGTTGTGGCCGTAAATATGATCTGAAACAATATTTGTAAAAAGATTATTAATCAGTATGAAAGTCGCCATCTTGCTGTGGAGATTTTTTAAAATCCAAATTGACAAAATGGCGGCGGTTTGAAAAAAAAAGTATCGAATTTAGCCTATTTCTGTGACATTTTTTCGTTAAATAAAATATAAAGATTTAAAAAAAGCTTCCATAGCAAGATAAAGAATGGCGTGAAGAATGTTGTGTTGAAATTTCAGACGGATAGCTTGAAGACTCTTCCTCTGAGAGTGTCCACCGTTCTGAAAAACGACATTTCGAGGAAAACGCGTTTAAGGCGGGATATACATTTACAACGATAAACAAAATCGATTTATTTTTGTTTTTTTAAACGCCTTTCGAAAAACGACATTTCGAGAAAAACGCGTTTAAAGTTTCGAGTGCGGAATTTTCATATAAATTGTCTACCAACGATCAATCCGCGAAGCCGGGCCCATGTTTATAACCGTCTATACTATCAGACAATGCAAAAAAATCGACTTATTGCAAATTTTCCACCGTGATGGTCCCTTGAAACAATCATGTGTTGTTTATTTCCAATAAACTTTTATTAACAAACATATGTCGTTCATTTCCTCAGTGGGGGGCAGAGTGGGATCAGTGGCTCATTTTTTTCAGAGATCTATAGCTGCCTAACCGTTCCCACAATCTCAATGCAACCTTGACTAAACGTGAGGTGAGTTCAATGGCTTTATTTTGTTAAAAGACACTGAACGGCCTAACCCAATAGATATTGAGATAAGAATTTTTTTCAATGGGATTTGATCCACTGTGTACTTGGGGGTGTACACAGTAAAACATGCCGAATTTCACAGGCGAACAAAATTTCAAAATCAAGCAAAATTTGAAGAAAATTACCCTGATCCACTGTACACTTGTAGGTAATGGACTGCTTTTCTCTATACAATAGGGAGTATTGTACAGTAAACTATTGAAAGATTAATTTTAAAAAAACAGCATTTTATGAGATCAATCACAATCATTTATTGAATATTAATCAACAATGAGTGCCCACCTAATGAGGTAGTACCAATACCTATCTAAATCACAACGCGAAAATATTCATATTATGACTCACCTCTGTGTACCTCGAAAAATTGAGCCACTATGTACCGACCCTCCCCTTTTTTCTAAAGCGGTTACTGACAAGATTCTATTTTCGTCAGGTTAAGGCGTTACCCCCACTTGTAGCGCAAAAAAAGGCCTTTTTCATGAATTTTTCAAAAGAAAACTACAAAACTTTTTTAATCGATCAATATACCATCTTAAAAAACACATCTTGAAGAACTTTCAGTAATTTTTTTATTGAAAAATATTACATTGTTTAGTGGCAAATGGCCGTCAATGAAATAATGTTTTTATATACACGGTTTGCGGTGACCAACATTGCGGCGAAGTGGATTATCTGAAAAAAAAATGCGGATGGATTTAGTCAAATATAAGTATAAACTAGTCTTTAATCGAAGGATTTAAAAAAATATTCATTTTTCACAAAATGGCGGACAGTCAAAGTTAATGGTTCGATTTTAACGAAAAAAAAACGACCGTTTTTTGGCTATAAAACGGCCATTTTTTCGAGAAAAAAAAATCGAACGATCAAAGACTACATTTTTATGTATTAAATAAGCCTGCAAAATTTCAAGA
Source organism: Ophion ellenae (assembly GCA_963210295.1). Classification (NCBI taxonomy): domain Eukaryota; kingdom Metazoa; phylum Arthropoda; class Insecta; order Hymenoptera; family Ichneumonidae; genus Ophion; species Ophion ellenae. Next base: position 17,897,132 of record OY723394.1, read on the forward strand.
AGATCGGTTCATTAGTGTTCGAGTAATCTTGGTCACCGACTTCAGAAATGCCATTTTGAGAAAAACGCGTTTAAAGTTTCTCTTTCAACGCTCTTTCAACGCGGATTCTTCTCTTTCAACCCTCATATCTCAGTCAATTTTGTTCGGATCGACTTGAAATTTTCAGGACATTTTCTCAGATACCTATACTTCACAAAAATGCAATAAAAAAAATCGATTTTTTCAAAATCGCAAGTGGGGGTAACCCCTTAACAAACACAATGCTCAACTACCGCAATATAGCTGTATATTGCGGGAGAACAATGACTTCGAACATAACTGCGATGGGTAAAGAAGCAAAAAACATACAAACTCAGCAGGTTTTTCAACTTTTGGCACCAAAAATAATATAAAATCACCTCTCACAACCGAATTGCGAGGGAGCGACTCACAGACAGGTTCAAACCCATTGGCATCCGAGGGCGGTTCTAATGTGAAAAATACGCACATATATACATGTCCACTTCTGGGAAACAGAAAAGGTTCAGTGTACCCACTTTTGTCACTGCTCCCACTTTGACCCTACCCACATAACGTGTGAAAAGTGTCTTCAACCATTTACACACTCAAGGCAAAAAAAAAAGACATCAACGTACGTGAGAAAAATGCGCCCCGTACTTTCTGTAGAGATCGAATAAATATTTGGACACTTTGTGATAACTGTACCAATATCATTTCCCGTGCTAGGAGTTGGAGTATCAAAATGCTCGGGAGAAGACCAACATCGAAACATTCTCGTTTTGTCATGTTGAAATACATGCCGGGCTGCAGAGAGTCGTATAACGACGGGACGATGTTGCGCGGAGTAGAATAATCCTTACTACCCCCCCCCCCTCTCTCTCTTCGGTATCTCCCACCGGGGAGAAGTTTCCGACTTTGGTATGCTGCATAAAAAAATCGAAGACTGATAGCCGTCATCCAGATGGTAGGAGCTGGTGTACCATACAGGATATACATCAGCAAGGGGGTTGGTTTGCAGTTTTGCTTGGATATCGAGTAGACAGGAGCTGTCTGTCAGTTCCTCTCTTCCACTCGTTCGCGGAACGGATATCGTGTAAAAGAGTACCTTCAGGCGTTCCTTCGAAGGAGGATGTATTGTTGAAATAAGCTCTCCCCAATCCGTCCCGGCGTTTTCTCTTTCTCTCGGGATTACTCCTAGCTCTTTATCTTCCGAGGTATACACACCAACACACATCCAGGCACTCGTACATACGAAGGTTTCACTCGTGTTGAGATCCATATCAGCCCCTTTCTCTCGGATCAACCTCCTTCCGATATCCTCAGGAATCAAGTCTCTTTCTCGTTCCTTCTGTGCTCGTCCGGGGGTATCCGGTACGGGACGTTCCGAAGCGATCCTCAAATCCGCGCACCCCCCCACTGCGCTTCTCGATCCCGGCAGAGCTTCGTACCAGCTTTTCTCTCCTCTGAAAGAAGATATTTTCGGCGATATCAAGCCCAACCAGAACTCGAGAGGAACGTGCCGTTCAACGAATCGACCGATTCAACTGCGGCATTCGGTCACTTCCTTCATTTCTCTTCTTTCGACTCATGTACCGTATCTTTTCGTCTTTTTGAGAACATTGGGAACTTCGTGTGGCCTACACGTCGGGCACTTTGTTGGTATAATAATTTCTTGGTATCCCTTTGCTTTTAACATTACTTGTAACAGAGTTCCATGATGATGATTACTTTTGTCAATCATACACAAATGACGGAGATGAAAATAAAAATGGGACATATTTACAAGAGGGCCTCCAGCCCTAATCGGCTCCAAATTTTTTTCACGTGTTCGCGGCTATTGTGCAGTATGAAAATATGTTTTTTTATGATGGGCGAGGGGTATTTTATTAAGAAAAAAAATATTTCCGGCAAATATTCGATTTTTGAAATACGTTTGTTTGGGTTTGCTTGAGTTTTTTGGGTTTTTTTGGTGATGTCACCAAACCCGTTTCCGCCATACCTTTAAAAAAGTAAAAAAAAGCGTTTGGGGGTTGAAATAAGGGTTGAAATTATCTTCCCCCGACTTAAATATTACAAACAAAGTGCCCTGAAATACATCGACGCGGTACAAAATATCTAAACCCCTTTTCTAGCTGGAGCCCCGCTTGTAAATATTTACCATGAAAAAAATGAGAACCAGTATTAGGAAGGCGTTACGATGAACTTCCGAATTTTTAAACGTTTACACAATTTTATTTTATATACGGACATTCTTTAATTTCAGATTTTAAGGTTTTTTTTTTAATTCTATAATCATCTCCATTTTTGTTTAATATCAAAATTCTGTAAAAAACAAAACTCGTAAATATTACCATGAAAGTCAACGTTAAAAACCGCCGGCGTATGTTCACCGAAAAAGGTTCTCATATGGATACATAGGATACAATACAACAGCAAACAATGCAGCTGAAGCTTGGACTATCAGAACTTTTTTTATTACCGGTATTATTTCGATATCAAGAAGTTGTAATATCGGAGTACCGGTATTTCGATATTTGCCGATATTCATGGGAAACCTTGATTACAAACGTTAGAAGCTTTAAACTGAAGATGGAAGTTGTAGAAATGATAGTATGTAGCCAAGTGAAACTACAGTATTTAGGGGGCGTATGCAAATTACGTAACGCCAAGTTTCCCAATTTTTTACCCCCTCCCCCCACGTAACAGGACCGTAACGCCTGATCTGAACCCCAGTTCTATTCTGTTACGTAACGGGTACTTTGTCGTCAATAATTGCGATTTTTTTCATAGACATAAGTAATTATGAAACGATCCGGTTCATACTCATTTTATGAAGTGTATATTCATCCAGTTTTATACCAATTTTTATGAAAAAATCTTTAAAATTAACCGAGATGCATGCCTTGATTTGACGACGAAAAAAAAATTCTCTTTATTGTCCCATCGATATCTTTATCAAAGGTTTTCTGTAAATAAAAAGTAAAAAATGTATCGATATCAAAAGTAAAAAATGTATCGATATCTATACAAATGTACCTATCGTTATGCGTAGTCATTTTGTATTTTGGGTTTTTTTTTTTACAAAATACCGACGGTTTTGACATTTTTTCTATTTTCGAGGCCCTTTTTTTATTCGAGCAGTCTTCAAAAATAGGAATTATCAAGATTTAAAAAATCAGCTACGTATAATCTTAGTCACTGCGATTACAAAAATTTTTAAAAAATTAAAAATCGTTTGATAAGTTTTTTGAGTATTCACTGGGACACGGTGGAAAAAAGTAGGTTCGAGAAAAACGCGTTCAAAGTTTTTCGTTCCGTTTTTCTTGATATACAGTTATGTTTTTTTCTAGAATATTGATACTTACATTGAAGTATCTAGTTGCGGGCGATATGACGGTTCTTTATCTTTATTATATTTCACAAAATAACAAGAGCCTGCACTTAATCTATTGTGAACGAAGCCTCACCTGTAGGGACTGAGGGCACTAACCGGTCGCACTACCTGTTCTCACTAAAGTGACTGTTGTAACTCCGTCAATTTTTGGACAGGTGACTAAAAATTTAGCCAACATATTTTTGAATATATATTTTTTCAAGAGTTATAAAAAACAAAACAAAAAATTTGAAATTTTCCTTCGCAAAAGTGGGAAACGGGGAAAGCTACTGAGCAAGTTATTGCACAGTGACTTCCCCCCTTAACTGCCTTCGTATGGAAAGCTGTCAAAATCCGAATTTCTCGTAAATATTACCACGAAAGTCAACGTTAAAAATTTGGCGACGTATATTCAACGGAAAAGTTTCTCATATGAATTATTATTAAATACAACAGTAAACGATTCAGCCAGAAAATGGCTTCAGAAACGGAATCTTCATTGCTTGAAGCTTCAGATATCAAGAAGTTATAATATCGGAATACCGGTATTTCGACATTTTACGATATTCGTGGGAAACCATGATTAAAAACGTTAGAAGCTTTAAAGTGAAGATGGGAGTTGTAGAAATCATAGTATACAGCTAACAATAAGAGAAACCACAGTATTTATTTAAAAAAACACCGGTTTATGTATCTCCATAAACAACATATCCCAGAAACTGGAATATGGGGTATGTATCAAGGGGAAAGAACCCTGTACAGATGAAAGTTAAAGAAAAATTAAAAATCACCGTTTTATATTGGGATCTTCATTTATTATACATTTATAAACATACTTTGCTATAATCTTAAATATATTCAGCCCAACATAAAATAAATAAACAAACAAGAAACAGAAATAGGATGTTTTCAAATAATAAAATTAGTAAACAAACAAAATAAAAATTAGGAAGTTTTATGAAAATCAGTGCAGTAGTAGCTACCAGAATGCAAGCAAACGGCATAGTTTGTGGCAGGCAGGCAACAGCATGGCCACCTTAATGAACGAGATTGAGATTGTTGAAACAATAACCGCAAAAAACAGAACATCTGAAGTTTCGTCTTTCAGAGACGACCTTACCTTATAGCAGGTGTAAGCCGCGGAAGAAAATGCCCTTTCTGATTCCACACTCGTGGACAAATAAGTTGACCCTTCGGAAATATTTAATGTACGTAATAATATGTGAAGGCTGTTTAACGTAGTAAAAAAAACAAGTGAAAGTAAGTTGAGGGGTCTTCTCACTTGAGATGCTAAAAAAAGGCTATTTTAATGATGTTTTTTTATATGTTTGTATTAGAGATATTGATATAAAAGTTGTTACACTTAATAAATATACTTTCCAAATCCATAAAAAAATGTTTTTTTACTTGCTCAAGTCACTATTTCTAGACGAAAATGGTAGTTAAAAAATTGTCCTAAAAAATGGTAGGTCTGTGCTGTTGAGGAAATCTCGGAGGTGGATCATGCGAAATAAAAAAATCAAACGATTTTAGAGTCAGTATGTTAATTATTTTTGATATATGCAACAAAAATAACAAAATGGCGGACATTTTTCGAAAAAAAAAACAAAAAACGTGTTTTTTTCATCATTTTTGGCAAAAATAGTAAATATCGAAATTTAAGAATTCTTGATATGCGCTATAGTTATAGTTGTAAAGAATATGTAGTTAAAATTTCATAACGATCGGTTCAGTAGTTTCGAAGATTGCATCGACAAGCCGTCGAAAAACGTTGTTTCAAGAAAAACGCGTTTAATTTTAACAACTTCTACATCAATATCTATAATATAAACCTATCAAAAAAATCATGAGAATAGCCTTTTCAGCGTCTAAAGTGAGAAGACCCCTCAAATATAAATAATAACAATTATAATGATATTTTAATTTTTTCAACTCGGATATCGAAATATCGGTATTATTCGGGTCCAATATCGGTTATTCAATTTCGGATTTTTGGTCCGTTATTCCGATTTTTCCATATTATCAAAAAAAACCGGTATCCATGCTCTAAATTCTGCGCGGTTGGGTCGAATCCAACGAAGATTCGGCGAAACAAAGTAGTTACGTAGGGTTACGCCTGAACGGAAGTTGAAACGAAAATCGACGCGTAACGTTTGGCCATTACCGGCGGCTCGTTTTTTTTTCCCTTCGTTATCGAAAAGGCTCAAACAAAAGTCACGCACGAAAACGTCATATCGTCGGCGATCATCTCACGTATACGCCCCCGCCGGTGCGAACTCGTACACGACTGTAAAAAGGCACGTGCACGATGACACCGTTTTTATCCTGATCGCCGATCTTAACGACTCGCTCCGATCCCCGTTACACTATAGATTTTACTTTCGTTCGACAAAACGTCGTTGGGACTGCGTGCTCTGCATCGCGTTACGTAACGATAGTTTCATTATTGTATCGCATCATAAATATTTCGTGTTCACGAGCGTTGACACGACACGGACATCGTGGAACGTTTCGAACAATGTCGTACCGGATATGTCGATATGATGATGCGACAGGGTGTCCATTTAACACTGTGAATTTAACTGCCTCATTTTTAGATCTTTGCAGCCACTGGGATCTCTCGTAATTTCGCCACATTTATTGGGTTCGTTCGTCCGTAGCAGCAGGTGCCTCCCGACCTCCTAATTTTTTTAACTCTTGATAAAAAATCTACAATGATTCACGAAAAAGGCAAAAAAAATCGAGTTTTTGAAAGTGTCACACTGGTATAGCCCCTTAACATATCTTCATTTTTAATTAAGCTTTGAATATTTATCTTCGAGATAATTTATGAAATGAAAGCAAACTCCGATCAGATCAAACTTAACATTACGATTTTTTTAAAATCACGATTGGCTATTTCTCCCGGAATATCCGGGTGTGATGGCCATAGGAGTTTGATTCTTATTTTTTTTCTTTTGGCCACATCTAGAGTACATATAATCGAAATCAGTATAATTTTTGTGTACCTGAAGTTGGCATACCATCCACTGAAGCCAGTTTTCGATGAGACGAGTTTCATAATATTGGGGGTACAAGTAAGTCTCCGCCGTTTGACAAAAGATGGCCCCATCAGGAGTTTATGGTTGAAATTGTCAGATGTAAAGCGTCATATCGTAAGGTTGGACATCTGGCAAGATCGTAACCTTGATATATTAGCGATTTTGTATCAGCATCACATAATTTTTTTCGTGCGAAAATGTCGAGTTTTGGGCTGAGATAAGCGTCATTCGCGGGATCTTTTGATTGACTTCTTGAATTTGAAGAAATCTGCAGCTGAGGCGCACCGATTGCTTTTAGAAGCATATGGTGGGGCTGCTTTAAGCGAGAGAAGTTGTCGTGAGTGGTTTCAAAAGTTTAAGAACTGTGAGTTTGACGTCGAGAGACAAAGAACGTAGCGGAAGGCCGTAAGTGTACGAAGACGCGGAATTGGAAGCATTATTGGAGTGAGATTCGTGCCAAACGCAAGAAGAACTTGCACTTACATTAGGAGTGACTCAACAAGCAATTTCACATCGTTTAACATCGTTGGGAATGATTCAAAAGCAAGGAAATTGGGTTCCATATGAACTAAAGCCGAGAAACGTTGAACGCCGATTTTGCACATGGGAAATGCTGATTGCCAGACATAAGCGAAAGGGTCACTCATAACACTCAATTGGGAAGTTTTATCCCACCCGCCGTATTCACCAGACATTGCTCCCTCTGACTATCATTTATTTCGATCGATGAGGCACGGCCTTGTCTGAGCAGCACTTCACATCATATGAAGATACCAAAGATTGGGTCGATTTGGGGATAGCCTCAAAAGATGAAGCGTTCTTCCGACGCGGTATCCATATGCTGCCAGAAAGATGGGAAAAAGTAGTGGCTAGTGATGGACAATACTTTGGGATAAAACATAAAGTACCGTTCTTTCACAATAAATGCCCATTTTTTTTATTTAAAAAACAGCGAAGACTCATTTGTACTCCCAATAATTTTCTCCGCAAATTTTTTTGTCATTGTTCTTATATCGTAGTTCTAAGGTCTTCTTAGGTATTCCGTAGGTCCTAGCGGCTGCACGAATCGACAATTCATCATTTTTTACAGCACTCATAACTGCTTTTAATGACTCTTGAGTCCAGTTCTCTCGTAGAGCAATTGCTTTTCTCTTGTACTTATTAGGCATCTAAAACAGATGTAGGAAAAATTAATTACTTCAAGACATTCCAGCTAATACTATGGCCATCATACACCGACTGAACTTGGCCATCTCTCCTAATCTCCCGAGAGAGATGGCCACATCTGAAATTTAAACAAGTAGAAACAATACATGCGAAATCTTGGGGTTGTAACGAAGCACTGTTCGTGAACTATTCGAGAAATACAAAAGTAACCATTACTTTTACAAAATAACATCACCACAATGCAAAACATGGAACCTTAAAAAAAATAAGCAGTAGACTAATTAAAAAGGATTTTACTTAACATTTTTTTGCCAAACTTTTGCTCATACACGTATACCTGTGTACGACGCGAAGCGATTTAAGGGGCTATACGAGTGTGAACGCTGAAAATTTTCGTGATTTTCGAGAATGGTTTGGAAGGAAAGTACTCAATTAAATGTTTCGGAAAGTTAAGAATATATTTGGCTGTATTTGACCTATAGAACATAATTTTTTCATAGAAAAAACATTGAGATCCAAGCGACTTATGCGCTACCTTCGGAAGCGCCAAAAAAAAGTTCCTCCATTGCTGACATGATTCCGGCCGATTGAGTAGCTAAAACCGAAAAAGGAAAAAATGTCGTTAAACTGAAAGGTATTTCCTGTGCAATGACGTAGGATTTTCAAAAAATATCAAAATCGAACAAAATGGCGTAGTTATGAAAAAAGTCGGTTTTCTTGCCTATAAAATGGTCGTTTTTTTCAACGCCAATTCAAATTTCAAGTCAATCGGATAATTGCTCTTTGAGTTACAATGTCAGCAAATTTGAAAAATCTCATTTCCAGAAAAACTCGTTTAAAGATTTAAGGCGTTACCCCCACTTGTAGCGCAAAAAAGGCCTTTTTCATGAATTTTTTAAAAGTAAACTACAAAACTTTTTTAATCAATCAATATACCATCTTAAAGAACACATCTTGAAGAACTTTCAGTCATTTTTTATCGAAAAATATTACATTGTTTAGTGGCAAATGGCCGTCAATGAAATAATGTTTTTATATACACGGTTTGCGGTGACCAACATTGCGGCGAAGTGGATCATCTGAAGAAAAAAATGCGGATGGATTTAGTCAAATATAAGTATAAACTAGTCTTTAATCGAAGGATTTTAAAAAATATTCATTTTTCACAAAATGGCGGACAGTCAAAGTTAATGGTTCGATTTTAACGAAAAAAAACGGCCGTTTTTTGGCTATAAAACGGCCATTTTTTTTCGAAAAAAAAATCGAACGATTAAAGACTACATTTTGATGTATTAAATAAGTCTGCTAAATTTCAAGAAGATCGGTTAATTAGTGTTCGAGTAATCTTGGTCACCGACTTCAGAAATGCCATTTTGAGAAAAACGCGTTTAAAGTTTCTCTTTCAACGCGGATTCTTCTCTTTCAACGCTCATATCTCAGTCAATTTTGTTCGGATCGACTTGAAATTTTCAGGACATATTCTCAGATACTTTTACTTCAAAAAAATGCAATAAAAAAAATCGATTTCTTCTAAATCGCAAGTGGGGCTAACCCCTTAACTATCGATTTTTTCAAGATAAAATGATTAGAGATACTGCCTTGAAATTTTTACAGGATATTCTTAAAAGTATAAACTGTCGAAAAAGGCAAAAAAAATCGATTTTTTTCAAAAGAGTCACACTGGTATAGTCCCTCAAGCAGTACCAGGTGAAATCTAGTGCGCGGTTCTATGAAATATTTTTATTAGCCATTTCTTCCTTGTGGCCAACTCTCCCGGAATTACCCTATCGGAATAAGTATGCGAGGTTCATTTTTTCAAAAAATGGCACGAGTTACGAATAACCCGATTGTCTGTTAATGATGCGTGGCGGAATTCACGGCTGCAACGTCGAGATCATTAATTAAACGTGCTCGTTCCGTAATTTTCGACGATGGGCGCCCCGACGCCAGCAGGGCACGGAGACTCAAAGTTCATAGTGCGCGCGAGTAAAGAGGGTGGTGGTGGTGGTGGTGGCGACGAGGAGGAATAAACCGTGTGGCACTGCCACTGGCACCAAGTGGACCCTTCATTATACCCTTCATTATACATACAACCGACTATCGGTGTAATAATGAAACCCTGCACTCCGGGACGCTCTAACATCCGAGTCTCCAAACCACTTTGCACCGCTCCTCCCGGTTCGTATAGTTCCGAACTGAATACTGAAAAATTAGCATCGTACGGAACACGAATATTCGATAATTCGAGCCTCTCTTTCTACTATTCTTCAGCCAAGTTCATATTCAATGCAGTAGCTATTTTTCTCCAAACTTGGCCAAGCCCGATTCGACCGATATTATACGAAGAGACCGATACCGGTATTGGCATTTAAGGTTTTACTTTGCAATTAATTGGCGTCGAAACTACCGCATGGTTCTATTGCCGGCTGGCTGAAGAACGAGATTAAGGCTAGAACTATTCGCATCATCGGTCTCGTTGTACCCTAAGCATCTTAATGTTTATACTAATCTTATAGGAGTTTCGGCACTCGCGGAAAAAAATGTTCTCGCGGTTGGATGCGTCAGGATCACTTGGAGCAATTATTCTCGAATAAAAAACCACGAAGGGTACGAAATATTGCAGAACGATTGTTCACTTCACGAATTGGTAATACGTCGAAGTGGAAAAGTATTGTTTTCGTCGAGTAAACCCCTTCTCTATTCGTAAATTTAACACAGCCATTGCAACACGTCAATGTATGTTTAAGACAGAAAGGTTGATGATGTTGAACTTCACACCGTTCGAATGCAACGAAAATGCTTTTTTATATTTTTCTTCCCCACTCTAATTGTTATGCGAAATGGTACATGGTTCATTTGAATCGTAGACAAAAGAAGACATTTAAGGTGGGAGCCTGAATTAGAAGGTCCAAAAAAGCGTTTTTTCGAGAATTTTTTTAGAAGGGAAAAAATCACGTGAGCCCAGTAAACATTGAGGTATTTATTCACGTATATTTAAAATGTATAAAAAAAAATGTTTCAACATGAAACAATAAATGACCGCAGATTCATCAGCCTATTCCATGTGCATCTCGCTACTGCAGGCCCCAATCGGCGGGAAAGATGCAGCTCGTAATTCTTGACTGAACCAAATAAACCAATAAAATCTTCAATTGTCATGTATTTTTCTTCTGGGTGAATTAAGAAAAAGCTGAAAAAAAACGTCAAATTATAACATTTCTCAGATTAAAAAAGATGTGTAAAAAAACACTATTACGTGCTATAAAATTATTTAAAAAGACTTTTCCAACGACTTTTTCAATTCACTTTGAAGAGATTTTTATACTGAGGAAAATAAACTTTGGTTTGATTCAATAGGTCGTTTAGTTTTTTTTGCTATCACGCCCGCTAATTTGGAAAAAGCGTGAAAATGAAAACTGGAGAAAACGCGCTTCAAAATTTTCAATAGACGGAAATATCAATCGCTTTTCTGTTTTTGGCTTTGTATTTTTGAAAATATTTACAATTGGCCTCCGTAACTTTGTAAATATATTCTTGGATAGTTTATCTATCGATTTAAACATTTAAAAAAAAACGATTTTTCGGACCTTCTATTTCAAGCTCCCGCCTTGAACGTCCAAAAGACAAATACTTTTCCTTGCACCCCAACGGACCAAACCTTGAGCCTCGCATTGGCTCATCGTTTTCTTCACCTCTCCATGATTTCCTACAATGGTTCAAGCCGTGTCCGCAATAAATCAAAGAGCTTTCGTTTGCCAAGAAAACCACAGCGAGCAAGACAAACCTACGAGCGGTTAATTTACAGGTAGTCGCATTGCTCAATCGCGCGATTTTTCAGTGGCTCGAATGACTTTGCTTAATCGGTCACGCAAATAAAAATACGGAAGTCCACGTAGCATGGAAATAGCGAAAACATAGGGAAACCAAGTGCTGACTCTGCTTCAGATAAATGGAAATAACATCCCTCTGGATATTGCCGCAAAGTCATGTGGATTGTTGGCCAAACATTGCGCGCCGACTCGGTCGTTTTGTGATAACTGAATCGGGGAAAAAAGCACGTACGATCTGGAAAAAGCACCGTCCCACTTCACCGACAACAAGAAAGGTATACTTCCTGATTCGAGCTTCAACGTCAGAGATGAAGAGGTTGTCTGTGCGCAAGATGGAATCGGGAGATGTGTAAAGATGGATCATTTTTTGGCAATCGTAGTTTACGATACACATGCGTCACGTGTCAACGAAACGGCCCGATAGTGCGAGGTTAACGGACGAGGATGATAAGTTACGCAGATATTTGCACACGGGGATAGAACGACAGGAATATAGTTGGACAACAGGTACACATATGTATGTGCGTTAGTGAAAAAGGGCCAGAGATTATTGGGGATAACGTCGGTGCATAGATGTTGCCGTAGTTCGTTTAAAGGACGATCAGTTATTGTAGCTCAGGGTCGCGATATTCCGGGGTTACACCGATGTGCTGCTACGGGGGGCGCATGCGTTAGTAAAGGCGCGCGGCAAACACCGGTCGATGTTGGCCGGGCTGGCGCGGTCGAGGAGAGGATGCAGCCGTTCTGGTGCTCTGCCTCGACTTTAAAGCCTCCACGGCCAGTGTACGACGGCGCCATTTTGAAAGGTGCTGTCAGGGCATACGACCTCCGAGACGAACCCAAAAGCCTCGACAAACTTCGTTGTTCACCAAATATGGAAAAGCTCTCCGGGACCAAGACGACCACGAATCGGCCTTGGGATCGACCTCGGAGAGGCTGTACCTTTTTGCGGTCGATTGCCATGACGTCGATGGAAACGCGTTCTCACCATGCGCTTGTATTTATACTTTTCGACCATTGAGTCGTGTGTCTCTAAGGGGCTATACCAGTGTGAACGCTGAAAATTTGGGTGATTTTCGATAATTTTTTTGAAGACAAGTTCTCAATTAAATGGTTCGGAAAATTGGGAATATATTTGGCTATATTTGATCTATATTAGATAATTTTTTCATAGAAAAATATTGAGATCCAAGCGGCTTATGCGCTGCCTTCGGAGGCGCCAAAAAAAGGTCCTCCACTGCTGACATGATTTCGGCCGATTGAGTAGCTGAAACCGAAAAACGAAAAAATGTCGTTTAACTGGAAGGTATTTCCTGTACAATGACTTAGGATTTTCGAAAAATATCAAAATCTAACAAAATGGCGTAGTTGTGAAAAAAGTCTGTTTTCTTGCCTATAAAATGGTCGTTTTTTTCAATGCCAAATCGTCAATTTTCATCCAATCAAAAATATCCTACGTCATTGTAGAGTTAATATATTCAAGAGTACTCAGTTCAAATTTCAAGTCAATCGGATAATTGCTCTTTGAGTTACAATGTCAGCAAATTCGAAAAATCTCATTTCGAGAAAAACGCGTTTAAAGATTTAACTATCGATGTTTGTAACGTAAAATGATATTGATATAAATGATGTAAATGATAATGATATTCTTGAAAGTACAAACTGTCGAAAAAGGCAAAAAAAAAATCGGTTCTTTGAAAGTGTCACATTGGTATAGCCCCTTAATGGCCCATGAGCGGCTGAGACAAGCCGAAATCCAACTATGCCTGACTTGGAATCGAACTGGAGGACAAATCCAGAAGTGCAGCTGGCAAACTAGGACGGATACTTTGGAAAATAAGTTTCTGCTTGGTCACAGGTGCCAAAGTCTGGCTAAGTTGGGGCATGTCAAGATTTTTTTTCATTTGAAGATTCTGCCTCGAAACTTCTTGTTGAATCGGCAGGGTCACTGGAGGCTGTGAAAAGTGGAGTATCCACCTGCAAGTTTTTCCATTCAGCGATCCCATTTAACGTTCCAATTTCAATAGCGATGTGGCATCGTTTTTAAAGAAAGAACTTCTCCATTGAAAGTACGTGTGAGTTAAAACTACTTTTGGTACAACGTTTCTGTTGTAAATAAATATTCCGTATCAGAGCCAGTGCGCTGATACGACGAGTGCCAATTACAAGGCTCGATCGAAGAGAAACCGTCGGCACTGACAAGGAACATCCCTCAGGTGACACCCTTCGATTTTGTTGAAATTTCGATATGTTATAAAGCACCGAAAAATAAGCGATACGTATTTTTTTTTATCGGCGGAAAAACGATTTTACGGGGTGAAACCACCCCTTAATATAGGGGTGGTTCACCCCTTAATTTTGCAATGTCACTATAGTGGATTTTTCATTGCTTCGGATTAGAAGAATTTTCGTTTTTGTTCATTTAAAATCGGTGGACTCCTTGTGTGTGAAACTGCTATATTACCCCCAGAGATGCCTTTTTTCGAGGGGTGGTTTCACACCTTAAAACCGTTTTTCCACCGATCAAAAAAATACGTATCGCTTACTTTTCGGTGCTTTATAACATGTCAAAATTTCAACAAAATCGAAGGGTGTCACCTGAGGGATGTTCCTTGTGAGATCCGGGACTCATCGGGATACGAGTACAAGAGACTCCATGATGTTTGACCCTCGAAGATGCTTTTGCCTTGTAAATGAGGTTTATCATCTGCACTGGCTACAAGCACTTCATTCGCCGGTCCGACTTTCTCCTATAAAGTAATATCTCCCTGATTGGCAGCAAAAAGACTAATGAACAAATGCAGCAACCGTAGGGACAAAATTGAAGACACATTGCTGTCTCGTCGTTGGTATAATCCGAGAGCAAGCATCAAAAAATGAAAACCGAAGCAGGCATTCGGCAAATGTGCCCGGAAGCCTTAAACTACTTGTAACTCGGCTATGGGATCGTTTAAAAAAAACGGCAGAGTTCAAGCTGAAATCCTCGCGAAGTTTCGCGACCTCGTCTACTTTCGCAGTTGGAATGCGTCGATAAACGAGCACACGCACGTACACATCTGCAGGTATGTCGAGAAACCGAGGCCAAGTAGGACAAACTTAACGTATAGAACTCGAGAGCCTCTAGCGTTTTTCTCGTTAGCGATATATTTCTCGTGTATGCACAGAAACGGGAGAGATAGACCTCTGGTGAGCCTTCGTACTCTATCACCGTAGGATTCGACAAAAGTTTCATTTTTGTTGCCCTCACGGCAAGAGAGCTCCGTTGTCGAGTGAAAAATCTCCTCTTTTATGAAAAAGAGGATTTTTCACTCGACTTCCTGACTCTCTGGAATATTTAAAAACACACAAGCCACTTGAAATATTCGAGAAAATCGGATTCGTTAAATATGCCCAATCGAAGTACTTGATGTGACTTGCTACGATTGATTGCCGTATAAGCTTTCGACACCAACAATCTACCTTCATTGGTCGCAACTTTTCTTCACATGGATATTTTCTCTTCCTCAAAGGACGCTCTTCCAAATGAGGCGCGCCAGGCTCCTTCATTTCGATATTCACCGCTGCTGAATTGATATTTAGACACGAGCGCTAGAGATTTGAACGTCCAGGGCATTTCCCCCGCGGTCTTTAGCGATTTATCCGTAAAGCGGCTCGAACTCAATGGATACTTGACCCTTTGGCGGCGGCGCGTTCCAACTCGGAACTTTCAGGTTAGGTTCCCGACTCCCTAGGTGCGAGCTAGATTCGCATGTATGCCCGTGCAGAAATTGGCTGGGGAGTTTCCAGGATCCTATCACATCGTTATCGGGATTTGATAGGGACGCCCGCACGTAGGGAGTCCACATTGGAATCCAAGTCAACGCTATTTCCCGATTGACGTCGTTTGAGCATTTTTCCATGAGTCCCAAAGTAGACCTAGGGGAACTCGGGGCAAGACGAATACGCGGGGTAAGATGAATCATAAGCCTAGCCACTAAACAGTGTGTGCGAGCACAGTGCTCCCGAGTTTGGAGGAGTGGCGGTGGGGTAAGATGGAAAAGATACAGGTTTAATTGAAAATGTATATTGTATGGTACAATTCGGAAGGACTGATTTTTCGCTTCAAAAATTAGAAGATTAATAAATGTTGAATAGTTTTAAAAATAATTAAAGTTGACTGACTCATATCTGTATTTGTTGGAGACACCACACTAGGGAGTTAACTTTGGCATCCAATTACATTGCGCGCTGTTTTCCGATTTACGTCGTTTGAGCATTTTCCATTTGATATCCACCACCAGAATTTGTTGGATATCCAAAAAAAAAAACCATTCGTGATCCCGTGCACAAATGTGATGGAGAGTCCCGAGCTGCACCCGCATCTTGGAGTTTGTTGGGGATGCGGCACGTAGGGAGTCTTCATTGAGATTCAATTGAATTCTGCACTATTTCTCGATTAACGTCGTTCGAGAGCTCTCACCATGTTCGAATCGCAAATATGTGCAAAGTCACGAGAAGAAAGCATAATCTGTACTAATATTATATTATTGGGCATAATATTATGTCAAAGCGGAGTAAAATAAGCAAACGATAATTACAGTGGATTTTCAGTGATGTGAATCAAATTGACTTTAAGATAAACTTATCTAAGTGAATCATACTCGTTGACAATAAGATTTATACGTTTTTAAGATCCACTTATTTTGTTTATCTATATGTTTTCTTTAGAAAATTCAACGTACAGAATGCGATAGGATCCATCCAAAATTGC
>OY723394.1:17913492-17946944 GCA_963210295.1 Ophion ellenae
ATCGAACGCCCGCGCCTCGCTGGCACGGCGAGAGACCCTGCAGCCCGTAGCCATCCACCGAATATTGGCCTTGAAACACCGCTGTTTAACCGGAGCTTAGCTGCCCCCCTCGAGGGAGCGTAAACTTTCGAGATTAAAAAAAAAAGAAGATCGATTGAAGGTTAAAAAAAAGTTCCATTAAATTTGGCACGTGAAACCGTTTTGGAGAGATTCAGGAGGTTTCGGCCTCGCGCGGGCGTGGATGAGGAACGAGAAATTGCAACGACGGTATGGGAGATGGCACGTTTAATTTATCACCTACTTGAACTCACGACGACTAATGCTCGTATATAAGTCCGCGACTTTTCGCTCGCCTACACTCTGAGATACCCCTTCATCACCTCGATCTCCATTTGTGCCCTCCGAATACCAATTATTTGTCTCCTAGCGAGATGATTATGGAAAAGTCGAGTGAAGCAGAAAAAAACTGTCACGAAACATAATTAGCAGAGCCACGGTAACGGCTTGTGCTTGTATTCGGTATAGAACCCTCCTATATTCATCATGTAGTATGTGTTTCGATGCATGGTTGACGATTTACGATTCACGACAGATAGAGAGAGAGAGAGAGAGAGAGAGAGATACCCATAAAGGGGAGTGTTACACCCTATCACGCTTAACGAGGCACGATGTCTCAATTTCCGAAAGGAGCGATGTGAGCACGTGGCTCCGAGGGAACAAGGGCGATAGAACACGCTGTCCAAGATCGTCCCGTATTCCGCATTAGTTAACCTTCGGTGTATGAAACTAAATCTCGTATGCATTGTGTATGTATACGGACATAAATGTATGTATGTATGTGTGTGTATATATATATATATATATATATATATATATATATATATATATATATATGTCGTATTCCGCTATGTAAAGCCGAATTCACGCCCAATGAAAATGATCGGATCCTAAACTCAACGGAGCAGCTTCACCGGTCACTCTGGTAGCTCCACATATATTCTCTACCAAAGGATCATCATCGCAGAGATCGCTTTGAAACACTTATCCACCGATAAATCCGATAAAGCACCTTAGATAAGATTCCTGAAAATAATATTATTCAGCCAATAGTAGGGCGATAAATGAGGATGCAGAATCGACAATGCTTTCGCGCCCCTACCATTCGAGATCCCTCAATCTCAACCCTCCTTGCGGCTCAACACCAAACGCAGTGAAGATAAAGTGCGCGCGGACTCGCATAATAATCTCCCCAGGCGAACTCGCTAATGTTTTTAAATCTGACCAAGCTTTCTGGTCTTTCCAGCAATGGAATCCGGGGATTTTTTTTTTTGAATTTTGAAGAACGTTTAGCGTGACGGTCTAATTGACTGACGTCTGCAGTGTTACTTGTAGATATGCATTTCTAGGCAGAGATAGCCGAAATTTGGAATTTTGAAATATATGTTCTAGGTGTTAGGTAAAATCAGTTGTGAGTGGCGTAATATAATCAAGTCCCGAATTTTCGGTTGGAAGTGTTCTTTTATAATCGTTTTATCTTCTGGTTTTATTTATTAGGACACATCATTTACCAATTACAAAGATCTATTCATTTTCTGATTTCTTTATTACGTTACCGTTGTAGCAACGTTATTATTATTAGGATTTTATAATTCGGGTTAATAATCAAAACTATTCGGGTTAGGATTAATTTATGTATTTATCGTTAGAATTTATTTATCAACTATGGGGTTCAAGTATGCATCGTTGGTATGCAACGAAAATTCTTTTCGATTCCTCATTTTTGTTATTCTCGAAAATTACATGTAGATTTGAATTCTGAATCCCTAAAAAAGGATCCTAAAGAATGTTCACGTGCCAAAGGAAATTTGGGCAATAACAAAATAAGATTTATTTGCATTCTAACGATGTGTACTTCAACGTCATAAAACTAACGTTATAATTGTTAGGAATTATTAATCAACCCACTTTACTTACCGATAAGAAAGTACTATCCGTTTTTAAATTACTTTATGACGTCACTATTAATATCTCTACAATTATGTACTGAGCTATTGTGAAATTTTCCGAAAAGTTTCTTTCATATATAAGTTACCCGCCCAAAAAATCTACAACGCCCTACACCATTTTTTCATTACCCTTCTTCTCATTATTTTAGAAAAGTCTTATCATTCATCACCAAGCAGGTGGATCGGTTTAAAATTTTGCACACAAGCTTCGAGCAGCCGAATTAATAATGCATCAATTTTTTATCGCCACGGTAGAATTTCCGTGGGACTTCCACACATACCGTACTACACGTACTTTTTTCTTTCTTCTCTCGAGATGCTGCAATCATTTTGTTGCGATGCAGACCATCATCGATCGCAAGTAAATGACTAAGTAAAATTCGCGAGAGAGAGAGAGAGAGAGAGAGAGAGAGAGAGAGAGAGAGATTGTTTGATTGATTGATTGATTGTTTATTACGCCCTAGTGGATTCACTTTTGGGCAAAGTATAATAATTCAGTGTACAATGTTTCTGCTCTCAGTCTGCAAAAAAGAAGATATTATAAAAGAAAAAATAAAGTCAGCTTCTTAGAAATAAGAAATGCATAAGCAACGTAATTTTGGGTGGACGAATTTCGCGCATCACACATCAAAAACAATTATTGTGGAAATACACTGCACGCTGATGCGAGACGCACGTTCTTACATTGATATGAGGCATTTTCTCAGCACGGCAAGGCATAATAAAAAGAGAAAAACAAAATAAATAAAAAAGAGAGAGATTGATTGATATTGACTGATATGATTTATTACGCCCCAGCAAAACTTTCGGGCAAATGAGTATACGCTTTTTAAGAATTATAATGAAACACAAGCAATGTAACAACCCAATTCTAAATAATAACACTACAAATTATAAATCATAACGATGGGTTGAATAATAATGAGATAAACAATAAATGAAAATTAAAATTAAAAATAACATGAACAATAATAATAATGAAAAATACATAATCGTAACCAAAGTCAAACACTTGGAATAGTGCATAATAAGCAAAATAAACAAAATAATAATAATAATAACGTAATCAGAGAGAGAGAGAGAGAGACATGCAGCTTCACGGATTCTCTGCAGTGAAGTGTACCGAAATATGGGGCGAAGAGGGGAAACCTGCGACTGGCCAACGGGGAGAGAAAAATCGGAGATTCGAATCTAAATCCGCGCGGGGCTTATGAGATAAACGACAGTCTATTAGGTCCGGTAGGCGCGCACTATGGGGGGATCGGTGCAGAGTTTTGGCGAGCACGAGAGAATGATCAGGGAGAGGAATTGACGTGGTAATCTATATCGTAGCTCCAGAAGAGCATAAGCCACCCCTTCGATTATTCGGGGTCGTTCGGGGCTTCTATATATAGCGTAGGAGAGAGAGAGAGCGAGAGAGAGAGAGAGAGAGAGAATGGGTAATGGTTATTCCGTGGATGTATAACGACCAGATCAAAGGTATCAACGGTTGATGAGTATCGAAAACGACCCTGGCAAGTTTTGCGTCACGAGACAAACATCCCTCCATCGAACAACAAAATTATTGAACCCAAAAATCTTCCTCCATCACTTTCCTCCTCTTCTCGTGCACCTCGTAAAATTTTTGCTCCACAGTAATATCCATATTGAGACAAAGAAACGGGAGCACGATAAAATTGATTCCTCGCAATATCATTCAGGGCGCCCGAACGAATTTCGATACATGATACATTCGCGGAGAGCCAGCGATTTTCTTCGTCTCGAGTTTTGGGCGGGAGGATAAAGTGAAATTGTACGAGGGATGGGAAAGAAACCACGAAGAAGTGAGAATCATTCCGAGGGTACTGAAAACGGAAACGTTTTGCGAATTCAACCGCGGGTTTTCTCGGTAAACGTTCGATCTTTTTCTTCGTCTCGCTCTCTCCCTCGAAACGTTTGACGGGATTATATACTTTTTTGAGCACGGATGCTGCGAAGCTTCTGATGGGCTCGAGGGAGAATGGGAGGGGGGGGGGGGGGGGGGGGGGGGGGGGCGAAAAAGAAATCGAAGACTTATAGTACGCTTGCGAGAGAGATCGCTCGACCCTCCCTTCTTTTTTCTCTCTCACTTTGTACATACACGGAGATAACGACGTGTATCGATTTTCTCCATTTTCAGCACTGATAACTGTCTCGTATAAAGGCCACCCTCCCGCGTATCTTATGGCGCACATTACATTATACAAGATTCTCACAAATTAGGTGTTGTGTCTCTCTCGTGATATCATTTATGCGACGGTTGTTCGTGTGTGGCAGTTCCCGACGTTATTACGTGCCCCGAGGGCTTCGATCGATCACCCATAAATAATGCACCATCGTTTGTCGACGCGCTTCTTTTTGTGCGTTTTAGTTAAATTTTGCCGACGTATTCATACCGCCGAATCTCGAAATACCGAAAGTGCGAGTTTTGCCGGAATTCTCGAGACTGGCTCACGGGCTCAGCAGCGGCAATATCAGCATATTGGACATCAAGACAATCTATATACCGAATCTTCATTACGACGGGGCAGGGCCTGATGCGTATTTCTGGGTCGGCAATGGAACCGAGCCGAATGCACTTGGTATCAAGGTACCCAACGAGGTGGGAAGGTACGGAAGATACTCCCTGCCAAATAGTTACCTTCTACTCATATCCAATTTTTACTGTCGGATTTGATGCTGAAGTTCGCGTTGGAAGCCAACGAAATATGTTTTTCCGAAGCTCCCATTTTCGTATCACAGAATTGAGCTATGAAAATCACGCGATCATTTTTTTTTGGCTCCTTATTTAGCGATTCAAGTCTACAAAATTTTATTTTTGACAATAATGAAATTAAGGGGTCTTCTCACTTTAGACGCTGAAAAAGGCTATTTTCATTAATTTTTTTTATAGGTTTATATTATAGATATTGATATAAAAGTTGTGACACTTAATAAATACACTTTCGAAATAGATTTTTTTTAAATGCATGTATTTATGTAACCAAAATAAAATTTAAACACGTTTTTCGACGGCTTGTTGATAAAATCTTCGAAACTACTGAACCGATGCTTTTGAAATTTTAAGGCGGAATATACCTTTGCGAGGGCAGAATCAAGGGTCGTTTTTGACAATTTATTTAAGAAAAACAAAACAATATATTTTAATTCTGTTCTCGTTACATGTTAGTACAAGTCTTAAAGCAAGATAATTATTTTTTTTTAAATTATTTTGAAACAAAATGGCGGCGCAGTAGTCGATGAAAGAAAACTTCTTTTTTCATAGTCCTCTACGGGCATATTCGCACAGGTCAAAATTTTCTAGCTAGGACCATAAACCAAAAATATTTTGAAAGTAGACATAAAAACTAGTCCGTACGTAGGGGTTTTTCAAAATATTGATTTAAATAAAATAGCGTTAATATGGAGAAATTTTTTTTTTTCGTAAAAAAATTTCTAAAAAATTTCGTAAAAAAAGACTAGAAAATGTTGTCAAGAAGCTACAGTTAAAATTTCAAGTCAATCGATTGAAAGCTCGAGGCGCTACGCAGAGGCCCGTGTCTAAAAACATAGTTCCGAGAAAAAACGCGTTTAAAGTTTTAATTAAGTACTGTAAAATCATGGAAATTCCGTGTTTACATTTAATCGGCGATGCCTGGACCATGCAATTGTCCTTCTAATTCAACATTCTCTTGCTCTTCTTCTTTTCTGGAAGATGTACGAAAAAAAATGCAAAAAAAAATTTACAAAAGTATATTTCCCTTTAACCATATATTTTTTACAACTATAGCTATCGCTCATATCAAGAATTTTTTTTAATTTTGATATTTACTATTTTTTTGCCAAAAACGGTGAAAAAATCACGTTTTTTGTTTATTTATTTTTCGCAAAATGTCCGCCATTTTGTTATTTTTGCATATATCAAAAATCGTATGATATGCGCTATAGCCATTAACGTACTGAATCTAAAATTAGTTAATTGTTTAATTTTTTTTGTTTCGTTTAATTTTTTTGTTTCGGATGATCCATCTCCGAGATTTCGTCGACAGCGCAGACCTACAATTTTTTTAGCATATTTTTTTAACTACCATTTTCGTCTGTAAATAATGACTTAAATAAATACATTTTTTTTTATTTTTCGGAAGTGTATTTAATAAGTGTAACAACTTTTATATTAAAATCTAAAATATAAACCTATCAAAAAATGCATGAAAATAGCCTTTTTTGCGTATAAAATGAGAAGACCCCTTAAGGGATTGAAGAAAAATCGTTGCATTCCAACGATCCAAACGTCAAGCCCATTTTTGGATACGCACATCTCATACCACGTGGAAAAAAAAATGCTTCCGAATTCTCTACCATTTCGCGACCCACTACTGATTGAATCTTTTCGATACAGCCTGAAAAAATTGCGAAGCTATCAGGGCGAAGACATTGAGATCGTTTTACCGGACCGTTTGACGGTCCACGACATCAAGTGGCTTGCGGTGTGGTGTCTCCAGTACAAGACCAGCTTTGGGCATGTTCTCATACCCAGGAATCTCAACGTACCACCGGCTCTCGGCCAGACAAAAATCACTGTGAGTATTTGTTGGATATTTTATAGTAGAAATCACTTTTGAGTTGTATCAAGGATCGCTAACCAATGTACTCTTCCGAACCAATTGGAAAAGCCGCCTTGGTGGTACAATCCAGTGAGTAGTTACGAAAAGAAAACCATAATTCCCATTACAATGAAGCTAATTGATTGCGATCAACTGTGCGAATACGGTACCTGCGGGCAATAAGGCCTAGCTATGGAATAGTTGAAATAAAATGGAAAATAGCCTATTTAATCAACATACTTGTATTATGATTATCTGCGTTAAGTTTCTATAAAATATAAACGAAAAATGGTAATTTGTGTCATAAACAAAAACAAAATTGAACATTTTTAAAAACCTTGATAGTAGACCTTATTTTACTATGGTAGGTTAATAAGGTTTACGGCTCTAACATACTTAAATAATCAAACTATACGTAATATATTTGGTATTTGAGATCAATAATCCGCTGCAGCTTTGTATGAATTCAAAGTTCCTCTTCGCACTGCTCATGCTCGGACAGCCGACACCAGGTCGTTTTCTTACGATCACACTCGTTTCGGAGGCATCGGGCTCGAGGCACTAAAAATAACGTTCAAGTAATTCGTAATAAATATATGTACTACTTATCTACATTCGTAACATCGTAAAATAATGTAAAATGCATTATAAAACAAACAAACTTTGCTACAAGAAGTAGGAAGATAATGAGGCCTATGGTTAAATTTAGTAGGCCTTAAGGGGTCTTCTCACTTCAGACGCTGAAAAAGGCTATTTGCATGAATTTTTTTGATACGTTTACATTATAGATATTGATATGAAAGTCGGTACACTTGATAAATACACTTTCGAAATACATTTTTTTAAATTAATTTATTTATTTGAGTCACTATTGATAGACGAAAATGGCAGTTAAAAAAATTTCCTAAAAAAATTGTAGGTCTGCGCTGTTGATGAAAGTTCGGAGATGGATCATCCGAAACGAAAAAATCAAACGGTTTTAGATTCAGTATGTTAATGGCTATAGCGCATATCATATGATTTTTTATAAATGCAAAAATAACAAAATGGCGGACATTTTTCGAAAAAAACAATAAAAACGTTTTTTTCACCGTTTTTGGCAAAAAATATAGTAAAAATTAAAATTTAAAAAAATCTTTGCGCTATAGCTATGGTTGTAAAGAATATGTGGTTAACATTTCATAAAGATCGGTTCCAGTAGTTTCGAAGATTTTATCAACAAGCCGTCGAGAAACGTTGTTTCGAGAAAAACGCGTTTAAAGTTTGTTTGGGTTACATAAATACATTAGAATTTTTGAAAATGTATTTCAAATGTGTATTTATTAAGGTAACAACTTTAATATCAATATCTATAATATAAACCTATCAAAAAATTCATGAAAACCGCCTTTTTTAGAGTCTAAAGTGAGAAACCCCTTAATAACCGTCGACCACGTATGTAAGAAAAACAAAATAAAAAATATTTGGACCACGATACGTTATCGAAATATTTATAATCATCGACGCTTGAATTAAGGGAGACTTTGTCCTTGGAGTGCCATATTTCAGGTGTTTACATTTTTTTTTAAAGGAAACGAGTAAAGCTTTTTGAGTGCGGTTTTTTTCTTGCTTTTATTCATGATATACAGAACGTTAAAAAAAAATTGAAAAAAAAAACCAAAATGGCGGCCGTTGCAGCTGCGCGAAAACAGGTCCTCAAATCGCGGGAGGTAAACGGCTGACATCACTGCCCCCTCTTTGTTGATCTGAAACACAAATTCAAAGCATATTATCAATCTGTGACCCTTTGGTCATGGAATGACGGATGGGTTTTTCGTTTAGTACAAATTTTGGAAAATGGCGGCAATTTAAAAAAAAATCGAATTTTCGCGTTTTTTTTTCGCATAAAAAGATAAATAATAAATGCAAAAATGTATCTATCGAAAAAACAATCCGTCATTCCGTGAAGACATATTTTCTGAGTATGCTCTCCAAATTTCAGGTCGATATGTTCATTACAGCGGTCAGGAGAATGTCAGCCATTTTTAAAAACGTGTTTTCGAGAAAAACGCGTTTAAAGTTTTGTAATGTGTTTACACAAATGTGTTTATAATTACCGCTAATGGGCAATGCCTGGTCCATAGAGGCATCCCTCCTCTTCTTCTAGCTGCTCATGTCGAGCCGCTAACATCTCCCGCTGCATTTAAAGGACAAAGTCTCCCTTAAATACGATTTTCTTTACTTAGGCTTTATTAGCCGACAGGCCTTATTACCCGCAGGTACCTTGGTAGACGTTTATAAAAGGCTTCCATTTTTCGAAAGTACATTTTTGACCTTTCGTCGATCGTTGTTTCTTCTTCCGAAAACTCTTTTAGACAATGAGCCCACCCGATGCGCCACCACCCAGACATGAATTTTCCAATTGCAAAGAGATGCTGGGGGGTCGAGTTGAGGTTCAATGGAAGGCCATCGGCGACGACGTGCAGATCCGTTTGTCCGGCAGAGTAAAGGACAACCAGTGGATAGCTTTCGGTCTGTCGGGACGCGAAGGAGAGGCTAGAATGCTGGAGGGTGACGTCGTGGTTGTGGCGTACATCAAAGAAACGAATAAATTCATTGCCGAGGATTATTACATGTCGGATTTGTCGCAATGCAACGGTGAACACGGTGTCTGTCCGGACGAGCGAATTGGCGGTCGAAACGACGTTGTTCTACTTCACGGTCAGAGGAAACACGGTGTAACCACAGGTGAGAACATTTCAAGTTGATCCAGACGTTTAAGGTAGTCCTGTCGCCAGGCTTCAATACATAGGTTTTTCATTTTTTTTCGAGTTTCACTAAATATATTAATAATCGTCTCTGTAAAATTTCACTGTCGCTTATCGACCTAATTACAGAGAAAAAAAATTAAAATTGAGTATTTTTGTGCAGGAATTCCGAGACGACATACAAAAACCCAATTTCCGGTCGCTACAAAAGTGTATATAATAGTGGGAATCCGTCAGATTCTTGAAAATAATCAGATTTACATACTTAAGGAGGTACGGTGATTGGAGCGAGTTCAAGATAAAAGCCCGATTTTTTTTATAGCATTGTCGAGACCTTCGTCCATGCGTATGCGGAGTTTCCACGAGATTTACCGTACACTTTCCGAGTTATTAGTTGTTAAAGTTGGTGAATTAGTCACACGTAGACGACAAAATGTGCCTGTTCTCTCATATATCGATTTTTTTGTGCTACTTGGAGCCAAGAAACACGTAAAAAAAACTGATAGTTGCGTTCGTTGAATCTTTGTGATCGATAAGGCACCTTGAATTGGAAAGCTCACCGCAGAAATAAGCAATAAATTTAGAAATAAAGTCGCAAGAACCGAAGTTTTCGGAGAGCGAGACTTCTCGTGACGTAACAGCAGCCATCTTGCTCGACGTGTGGCAACGCCGGATACCCGCGCAAATTTGATTCGTCTATCGGATATTTTCAACGCGAATTAAAAATATGATTGTGCGAAGCCGTACATTTTTTAATGGATTATAAAGGGCCTTTGGTCGATATTTACTTGAAGTTCTTTTACGTACAGCAAAGGCATCTCAATTTTTATGGCGACATGTACCTATACAACGCATCTATATATGAATTCAGCATGGGAGAACCGTCATATAAAATAAACGTTCCTTTTTATACCTGCAAATATTGTGAAAATTGGGAAAGGGAAAAATAACATAACAAACGATGAAATATGTTTTCACTTTGGACAGATTGGACATTGGACATTGAGGTTAACTGCAACGCGACGTTTTTCATTTGCAATCGCAATATTATCTTTTCATTTTCTAATTCTTGTCCGTCAGAATCTACATTTGTCTCTAAACTGGACTTCAGGTACAATCCCGTTACTCTTTTGATAAACTTCCACAGTATTTTCATTCTCCATGTTAACCGGCTACAAAAAATAATAAGCCGGGCGCGTGGAACCGGTGACAGCCACCGAAAATGCGACGATGCTAAACGTCAACGATATGGCGTACCACTGAAGTCGAGTAGTAGATTATCAAGGTTGTTTCCATATTATAAAAATAACAGGAAACTCGAAATTCAATACCTAAAAAATATTTCTCGAAAAATAGGCCATATACATATATCTAAAACGTGGCGATATTGCGACGTGAAATAGACTCTAAGTTAACTAGCATGGCCATCACCGTACCTCCTTCAGTTGATCGTCCCAGCTACTCTTTCGACAGAATTTATTCAAATTTATACCGAGGAAAACTTCTTAACCCGAATGGCCGCTAGTGTGACCTCAATCACAATTGTGATAATGAAAAAAAGAAAAAAATGATTTTGACGAAACTTCTGCGGAATATCGTAAATTGCAGTCGTTTACCAACGTCCAATGAGGACCAACGAGCCGATTCTGGACAGAATGATACCCGAGACCAAGACGAGCGTGATCGCCGCCATTGGGCCACTGAACTCATTTGGGGAGGCAGCCTCTCACACGACACTCGACACAACTAGCGAAGACATACGCATCGATTTTACATCGACGAACGTTCACGAGTGCACGAATTCACTGTACGATATACCGGACAAAAGTGAGATTGCTGCTTGGCCCCCGGCCGCCATCACCGACGAGACCACTTTCAACGTTAGGATCGGTCCTGCTGGCGGAGATCGAGGATACTCCCGTATTACAGGTCAGTTGCAGCGGATTTCTCGATTGCAATAAGCTCGTACGGCTGAATTGTCAAAAAGAGCCAGGCATGTCGCTGAAATTCGTTCATATTCACTTATTGGAATATGTATCCCTTCCATCTTAACATTTACGGTCTGTTGGAGGGCTGGTGATATATTGGGATGTTGAATAAGTTCTCGCTGTTTTTTTCGTGAAAATCGAAAAAAAATTGAAAAAAATTGAAATTGAAATCATTACTGAAAAAATTAATTAATTGAAAAAAAATTGAATTTGAAAAAATTGAAAAAATTAATTAATTGAAAACCCTTAATTGAAAAAAATCATTCCTTATGCTTTTGAGGGATCATTACAGTGTAACGGGTCGAAAAATAGCTGATTTTCGCGATTCTTTTTTTCGGTGGTGTTTTGATTGGACATTTTTTTATGTCCAATCAAAACACTCATGAAAAACAAAAAATACATTTTTAAACGTTTATTTTTTTTTTTTTTACATTTTTTTAACGGTTGAAAATGTCTTTGACGAAAGGAAATATTATCTGAAACAAAATTTGTAAAAAGATCATTAATCAGTATGAAAGCCGCTATCTTGTAATGGAATTTTTAAAATTAAAATTGACACAGTGGAGCCGGTTTGAAAAAAAAGGATGGAAATTAGCATAATTTTTCGAGTTTTTCGTTGAAAAAAATTTTCAGATTGAAAAAAAGCTTCCATAGCGAGATGAAGAATGGCGTGAAGAATGTTGTGTCAACATTTGGGACGGATTGCTTGAAAACTCTCCCTTGAAGGGTATACACCGTTTTGAAAGACGACATTTCGAGAAAAACGCGTTGAAAGTTTGGGGTCCGCGCCAGGTCTCACGCCGCTGCTCGAATCACTTTCTCTAAGAAAGACTGTAGCGACCGAAATCATTCGAATTTCGCCCCAAAAATTGAACAGCATGTTTATAACTGTCTATACTGTCGGATAATGCAAAAAATACATTTTTTTTGTAATTTCACACTGCGATGTTCCCTTAAGGCGGGAGCCTGAATGAGAAAGTCCAAAAAGCGTTTTTCGGGAATTTTTTTAGAAGGGCAAAAATAAGTGAGCTTAGTAAACATTGAGGTATCTTTTCATATATGTTTGAAATGTATAAAAAAATTGTTCAACATGAAACAATCAATGACTGCAGATTTATCAGCCTATTCCATGTGCGTCTTGCCACTGCAGTCCCCAATCGGTGGGAAAGATGCAGCACGGAATTCTTGACTGAACCAAATAAACCAACAAAATTTTCAATTGTCATATATTTTTCTTCTGGGTGAATTAAAAAAAAGCTGAAGAAAATCGTAAAATTATAACTTTTCTCGGGTTTAAAGAAAAAATGTATTAAAAAAATACTTTAATGTGCTATAAACAGTATTTAAAAATACTTTTTCAACGTCTTTTTTAATTCGTTCAGAAGAGATTTTCATACTGAAGAAAATAAACTTTGGTTTGATTCAATAGGTCGTTTAGTTTTTTGCTATCACGCCCGCCAATTTGGAAAAATCGTGAACACGTAAACTAGAGAAAACGCGCTTCAAAGTTTTCAATAGGCGGAAATATCAATATCAAATGTCAATCGCTTCTCTGCTTTTGGCCTTGTATCTTCGAAAATATTTACAATTGGCCTCTGTAACTTTGTAAATATATTCTTGGATAGTTTATCTATCGATTTGAGCAATAAAAAATAACGATTTTTCGGATCTTCTAATTTAGGCTCCTGCCTTAAGGCCTTAGGCCACTCTAGAGGCCGAAAAAATAGGCTTTTTGGGGATATTTTTTCAGAAAAAGTACAAAATAAATCGAGATTACACAAAAGGGTGTTTATCATACATATCAGTGACCGTATACAATAATTTTTTTGAAGCGATTAATTTCAAAATGACAGCTGTGCAGCGTTTATCTCAAAACTGCATTTTTGAAGTTGACCGGAAACATAACTGAGACAATTTTCAACCGTTTCACTTGAAATGTTGAATATATCTTGAAAAATACATTGTCTATGGAAGTATGTAGGATTTTTTTTACATTGCAAAGTTCATTTTTTATTAACGATTTTTTGGGCAAATTTTTGGAAAGTGATAAATTTGCCTAAAATATCGTCAGATAATTATTAATAAGAAATGAACTATGCAATATAAAAAAAATCCTACGTGCTTCCATAGACAATGTATTTTTCAAGATATATTTAACATTTCAAGTGAATCGGTTGAAAATTGTGTGAATTATGTTTCCGGCCAACTTAAAAAATGCAGTTTGGAGAAAAACGCTGCACAGCCGCCATTTTGAAATTGATCGCTTCAAAAAAATTACTGTATACAGTCACTGATATGTATGATAAATACCCTTTTTTGCAATATCGATTTATTTGGTAGTTTTTTCTGAAAAAAAATCTCCAAAAAGCCGATTTTTTCGGCCTCCAGAGTGGCCTAACCGCTTAAACGTTTCGAAACTGTTGTGCGATCAACTCCTAATGATTCTGCAATTTCAGCTAGCGTCTGACATGAGTCTTCATGAAGTAATACCTCCAATTCAATGCATAAAAATCATTATTGTTTCCGCCCGAGCATGGTCGCCGCAAGTCTCACCAAGAATTCTGTCTGCTTCAGCCGCAGATTTTTTAAAATAAAGTAGTGCAGTAAAATTCCCCGCAAATATCCTTTTTGTGGCACAAAATTGACATATTTAACACTATGAAGAAAACAAATTGTTTACACTTCAGCAAAATGACACACACTGTATTTCAAGCTTGCTCATAGTACTTTTTTACAGATGCCTTACCATCGTAAACTACATGCACACAGTTCTGGTAACGCTATCTGTTGGAAAACAGCGGGAACTTATTCACCTGCCTATAATAGTTGATCCGAACTGTGTTTGTATGACTCTCTTTGTGTGTACATCTAGTAAGTAACAGTCAATTCTCATTAAGGGGGATTGTCTTTTTTTTTCGCAAAATTTACCGCTTTTTGGGAATTTTTTTGTGAAGAAAGTATACAACGGAAAACTTGTGAAACTTGGCATATAGTTTTATTGATCTGTTTACTACATACAAAAAATTTTTTAAACAATTTCATCAAAAAATCCGCCTCCCACCCCCCTCGACGCGCGATGGTCCTTTTTTGATGGTGTGCACGATTACAGCCTTCACGTTCATCCTGCAACAAAAATCCAAAAAGCATTTTACTTTAGACACATATAGCTATCGTTCGATGAAGGGGAAAAAAAATTGACGATTTGGTGACGTTTTGAACTTGAAGTATCGATTTTTCGAAAAAAATTGATCGATTTTTTGTTATAAATAAAAAACTATTAAACGTATTGCTTTTTTGCTTCATCAAACGATAAAAGGATGTCAGCTGAGCATTCTGTCCAAATTTGAAGGCAATCGGTTGAATAGTTTTTGAGAAATCGTGCACACCATCAAAAAAGGACCATCGCGCGTCGAGGGGGGTGGGAGGCGGATCCCAAAAAGCGGTAAATTTTGCGAAAAAAAAGACAATCCCCCCTTAAGGCGTTACCCCCACTTGTAGCGCAAAAAAGGCCTTTTTCATGATTTTTTTTAAAGAAAACTACAAAACTTTTTTAATCGATCAATATACCATCTGAAAGAACACATCTTGAAGAACTTTCAGTCATTTTTTTATTGAAAAATGTTACATTGTTTAGTGGCAAATGGCCGTCAATGAAATAATGTTTTTATATACACGGTTTGCGGTGACCAACATTGCGGCGAAGTGGACCATCTGAAAAAAAAATGCGGATGGATTTAGTCAAATATGAGTATAAACTAGTCTTTAATCGAAGGATTTTTAAAAATATTCATTTTTCACAAAATGGCGGACAGTCAAAGTTAATGGTTCGAATTTAACGAAAAAAACGGCCGTTTTTTGGCTATAAAACGGCCATTTTTTTCGAAAAAAAAAATCGAACGATTAAAGACTACATTTTTATGTATTAAATAAGCCTGCAAAATTTCAAGAAGATCGGTTCATTAGTGTTCGAGTAATCTTGGTCACCGACTTCAGAAATGCCATTTTGAGAAAAACGCGTTTAAAGTTTCTCTTTCAACGCTCTTTCAACGCGGATTCTTCTCTTTCAACGCTCATATCTCAGTCAATTTTGTTCGGATCGACTTGAAATTTTCAGGACATATTCTCAGATACTTATACTTCAAAAAAATGCAATAAAAAAAATAGATTTTTTCAAAATCGCAAGTGGGGGTAACCCCTTAAAGTTGATAACTCGAGAAAAAAATCACCTCCAATTTCGCCGTGTGAGTTTTCGGCCCAACACGGTGGGTGTCGCCGCCCAGAACGGAGAGAGTATGCATTGTCATTTCTCGCGGCAGGTCAACCCTCGCCGGGAAAAGCGTGGTACGTCAATGATCTGTTGATTCCCGAATTGACTGTGGAGAGAGGCCAGACGTACACTTTCGTGATCGAGGGCGGAAACGATCCGGAAAATCCAGACAGATATCATCCGTTCTATATAACTACCAGCCCGGAGGGTGGTTACGGCAGAAAAACTGAAAATCAACAGATGGAACAAAAGGTATTTGCGGGCGTTGACTTCAACACGGAGGGATATCCGTATCCGACTGCTGCTGGACGTTACTGCGAATGGGTACAGAAAAATGACGACACGATCATCGATTTCGCGACTTTCGAAGCTTTCTTCGAAACTCTGCGTCTCGACTGTGATGAGGGTGAACCGGCTAAGCTCGTTTGGACCGTTCCTCAAGATGCTCCTGATCTCGTCTATTATCAGGTGAGTCACTGTTTCGCGATAAGAGCAAAAGAAAAAATCTACAGATAATACACAAAGTGCAACTGTTTCATGCCATTGAAAATGTAATCGGACTTTTCGGCTAATAAAAAGCAGGTACACTTCACTGTCAAAAAAAAGATTTCATTCAAATAGGATCTATTTAAATCAAATAGGTTTTTTTCTTGTCTCACGATCTACTACGATCTTATTTGTTTCAAAGATATTTTTTTACTTGTTTCAACTATTCTTTTCAATCATTAACGGAGACTTTGTCCTTGGAGTGCCATATTTCAGGTGTTTACATTTTATTTTTTTTAAAGGAAAAGAGTAAAGCTTTTTGAGTGCGGTTTTTTTCTTGCTTTTATTCATGATATACAGAACGTTAAAAAAAATTGTTTTTGAAAAAAAACCAAAATGGCGGCCGTTGCAGCTCCGCGAAAACAGGTCCTCAAATCGCGGGAGGTAAACGGCTGACATCACTGCCCCCTCTTTGTTGATCCGAAACACAAATTCAAAGCATATTATCAATCTGTGACCCTTCGGTCATGAAATGACGGATGGGTTTTTCGTTTAGTACAAATTTCGGAAAATGGCGGCAATTAAAAAAAAATCGAATTTTCGCGTTTTTTTTCGCATAAAAAGATAAATAATAAATGCAAAAATGTATCTATCGAAAAAACGATCCGTCATTCCGTGAAGACATATTTTCTGAGTATGCTTTCCAAATTTCAGGTCGATATGTTAATTACAGCGGTCAGGAGAATGTCAGCCATTTTTAAAAACGTGTTTTCGAGGAAAACGCGTTTACAGTTTTGTAATGTGTTTACACAAATGTGTTTATAATTACCGCTAATCGGCAATGCCTGGTCCATAGAGGCTCCCTCCTCTTCGTCTAGCTGCTCATGTTGAGCCGCTAACATCTCCCGCCGATTTCAAGGACAAAGTCTCCCTTAAATATATTCAAATTCAATAAATTAAGATTCGATTCAAATAAATCTTTATTTGCTGACAATGTAGACTGTAAATCTAAGTGTACTATATGCATAAAATATTTCATAAATCCAAAATGAAATGAAACCCTTAAGGGGCTATATCAGTGTGAGCGCTGAAAATTTGGGTGAATTTCGGGATTTTTTTTGGAAGAAAAGTACACAATTAAATGTTTCGGGAAAATTAAGAATATATTTGACTATATTTGACCTATATTACATAATTTTTTCATAGAAAAATATTGAGATCATAGCGACTGATGCGCTGCCTTCGGAGGCGCCAAAAAAAAGTTCCTCCACTGCTGACATGATTCCAGCAGATTGAGTAGCTAAAACCGAAAAAGGAAAAAATGTCGTTAAACTGGAAGGTATTTCCTGTACAATGACGTAGGATTTTCGAAAAATATCAAAATCTAACAAAATGGCGTAGTTATGAAAAAAAGTCTGTTTTCTTGCCTATAAAATGCTCGTTTTTTCAATGCCAAATCGTCAATTTTCATCTAATCAAAAATATCCTACGCCATCCTAGAGTAAATATATTCAAGAGTACTCAGTTCAAATTTCAAGTCAATCGGATAATTGCTCTCTGAGTTACAATGTCAGCAATTTTGAAAAATCTCATTTCGAGAAAAACGCGTTTAAAGATTTAACTGTCGATTTTTGCAAGATAAAATGCTTAGAGATACGGCCTTGAAATTTTTACAGGATATTCTTGAAAGTACAAACTGTCGGAAAAGGCGAAAAAATCGATTTTTTGAAAGTGTCACACTGGTATAGCCCCTTAAAACGCATTTTCCATGCTAACAGGACAAATCGCAGCGGAGCGATGCTAGGCTCCTTCACAAAAATCATCATAACTTGGTCAATTTTTTGAATATTTACGAAACCTCCACGGTTAAGGGGGGATTGTCTTATTTTTCGCAAAATTTACCGCTTTTTGGGAATTTTTTTGTGAAGAAAGTATACAACGGAAAACTTGTGAAACTTGGCATATAGTTTTATTGATCTGTTTACTACATACAAAAAAATTTTTAAACAATTTAATCAAAAAATCGGCCTCCCACCCCCCTCGACGCACGATGGTCCTTTTTTGATGGTGTGCACGATTACAGCCTTCACGTTCATCCTGCAACAAAAACCCAAAAAGCATTTTACTTTAGACACATATAGCTATCGTTCGATGAAGGGAAAAAAAAATTGACGATTTGGTGACGTTTTGAACTTGAAGTATCGATTTTTCGAAAAAAATTGATCGATTTTTTGTTATAAATAAAAAACTATTAAACGTATTGCTTTTTTGCTTCATCAAACGATAAAAGGATGTCAGCTGAGCATTCTGTCCAAATTTGAAGGCAATCGGTTGAATAGTTTTTGAGAAATCGTGCACACCATCAAAAAAGGACCATCGCGCGTCGAGGGGGGTGGGAGGCGGATTTTTTTATGAAATTGTTTAAAAAAAAATTTGTATGTAGTAAACAGATCAATAAAACTATATGTCAAGTTTCACAAGTTTACCGTTGTATACTTTCTTCACAAAAGAATTCCCAAAAAGCGGTAAATTTTGCGAAAAAAAGACAATCCCCCCTTAATTGAATCCAAGGCCCTAGCAATGAAACAATACACGAGAAAAAGGTTTTTTTTTCTTCATATTTCAAGCATATGCGGCTCCCCTGAGTTTCAACTAAAAATCACTATAATGCGCACACCTTACCACGCTATTGGACCGTATTATTTTTCGATGCATGGTCCCCTGGGCACTTGACCGCTTTTTCATTCCTTTTTGGTTCTTTCAATATATAATTGCAGTGTTACGCGCGCAGTCATCTCGGATGGAAAATTAACGTCGTCGACGCCGGTTATAGATTGCGAAGAAAGGAGGGAAGCGGCGTCCAGCCTGCCCTTCTACCGAGTCTCGTGACGATTATAACGATCGTTTGTCTTCAATTAACGTTTCTCAGATGAATCCAATCGATCACCGTCGTGTCTAGAGTCGTGTGTCGATACACGTCATTGGCACGATCGATAAATTGAGGTCGGAAGTTTTTGCCCATCTACAGAGTCCTACTTCACGTACGAAGACGGATCACCACCGCCCCCATCACCATCATCATCATCATCGTCATCATCATCATCGGTATCATCATCACGAAGAAGACAATATAAACTGCACGTATATCCGCCGATCGTCGCATATACACATCAAATGTGCATACGAGGTCAAGGTAGGTGGACAAAACCATGCGGTAATTCTCTCCAGAAGAGGAACAAAAGGGAAAAAACCGAGTCGAATCAAACGGAAAATCTTCAAAAAAAATAGCCACGAGATGCAGGAAAATGCGACGCAAGGTTGTAAGAAAGTATTTAGTTCGTAAGTATCTTAGCATTATGTGAGGGATTTAGCGAGATATTTTTAAGACCCGTCAGATTCAATATTTCATATCATATATACAGGGTGTCCCTCTTATCTCTGCCACCCGAAATAACTCGGTAATTATCGACGTAACGAAAAAAATTCCAGACAAAATTTGTACGGTGTGAAGGGGTATTAAGGAGTAAAAGTCGTTCAAGGTCATTCAAGGTCAGTATCGATGATACAAATATAAATATCTCGGATCACTACCAAATATTTGGTAGTGATCCGAGATATTTATATTTGTATTTCATTTTAATAGGTGACCTTGAATGACCTTGAACGGCTTTGACCCCCTAATGTTTTTTATGCGGCTTGAGGTGCTCCACAAGGTAGTTGAAAAAAAATGTACCATTCCATTTAAAAAAGTAGAGGTGACCTTCACTGTGGGTCAGCGACTCCACCGGAATAAAAAAAATTGGTCGCATTTGATGGCCCTCTTCACACCGTACAACTTTTGTCTGGAACATTTTTTCGTGACGTGGATAATTACCGTGTTATTACGGGTGGCAGAGATAAGAGGGACACCCTGTATGTATAATATATATATATATATATATATATATATATATATATATATATATATATATATATATATATATATATATATTATACATAGAAGACCCACTCATATATAAATTATGAATGCGAGCATATACGAGTGCACTTGGCCCAATAATCAAACGCACCAAGTACACACGTGTGAATTCGTATTAAGGCCTTAGGCGACAGTAACGGGTATCAAATGTTGTGCGAAGTTAACAATTTTTTTTCGTATGAAAAATTGATTCTCTCATAAAATGAATTACACATCTATTTACTATGAATATCAAGCCGTTAGAAAATATATATTTTTTTTCCGATGTACAAAATGGCCGACTACTAGTATTTTCTTTTGTTATCTTTTTTTTTAAGCGCTCCTTTTTTTTAGGCGTTATCTTTTTTTTAGGCGCTGTGACATTTACCATCCACAATTTTTCACCTAGAACAAAAAACAAAAATTCTCGTCAATCTACATTAGAATACCTAGAGAAGTACGTACGGAATTAAAAATATATTGTTTTATTCACAGGTTGTAGGTGTTTAAACTTAAGAAATGAATTTTCAGTGAAAAATTTCGTTATAACTGCTCATAAACTGCTCATAAAATGAAAAGTTTTCGATCAATCAGAAATTCCGTACGCACTTCTCTGCGAAATGCAATTAGGAACATAACTTTTAAATTTGACGTAAAGCCATTTTTTACATCGAAAAAAAAAAAAATATTTTCTAACAGCTTGATACCCATACTAGATAGATGTGCAATTAATTTTATGAGTGAATCACTTTTGCATACGAAAAAAATTGTTAAACTCGCACATGATTTATACCCGTTACTGTGGCCTAAGGCCTCAACAAGTACTTGAGAAACATAAAAAAGAGAGGGAGGGGCTCGATTGACCAAAGATTCGAGTGAAATAGATTGGACAATACCGAAACCACAAGACAATAAGTCAAACCAACAGAAGAAGAACTTTCGAGGGACAATAAACACTCACGTGCGGCAATCGATGATAACATGCAGAAATGCAACACTGGGACTGGTATTATTATTGCTACTACTATGACCTAAAGATGCATAGAGAGAATAACAGTACAAGCGATGCATAAGCTCTGACAATAATTCCGGACGTTTGACAGCCACACAGGCTGCGGTAGATATCTCGGAATCTCGGTGGACACGACGATGAAATTTTGTCAAACTATTTACGGGGAAAAAACCAACTGCGAGAAGTATTTATGGCCCGTGCGCGAGCTATTATTCGATATTAAGTATAAATGGGGGGTCGGGAAGGATGAAACGCCGAGACTGATAACTTGAGCTGCGCTAGAATCGCTTTTCGAATTTCCATTATAAATGTAAAGGAAATATATAGAAAAAGAGAGAGAGAAAAAAAAGGGAAACTACACGCGTATTAGATGATATCGTGTACCGGCTACAAAGTACCATGTAAATTTTTACACAAATCTAGAAAATTCATCCGACGCGTTATTAAAGTAGACATATTAAGATTCATTCGACACTTGATTGAATATAATTATAGAATACGATAAATTGCTCGTGATAAGTGCTGTTCGTTTGACAATAATACGTAACGATAGGGAAAAAAAAATTGAGCGATCGCTAATTGGCCATTTTTGTGTCTGTGCGTGTGCGCGTGTGTGTGTACACGAGTGGGCGAGTCTGTCTTTTATTCGTTGTTCCGCGGCATGAACGATGAAACAAAGAATGGGCGAACACAATGGGACGAGGCGCGATCAACGGTACAATTACCTATCGTATACATAAATAATATACAAAACAAAACAGTATGTGTATATATACCCACGTACATATACATATGCATATTTAGATACATACATACATACATACATACATACATATATATATATATATATATATATATATATATATATATATATATATATATATAACGCATATCCACGTTCTGTCGTGTACATAAATACACATGAGTGGACCTTCCTTGAACGGAATGAAAGTATAAAATGTGCCTTGGGTGCAAATATTCGATGTATTCTCTCCTTCATTTAAGGGGTTGGGCTACTGTGACGACTCGAAAATCGAGATTCATTTGAAGAATAACTTTGGGAGGAATAAGCAAGATGATTGAATTTTTTTTTCGTCATTTATTTGTATGTACATTAAGGCCTTAGGCCACTCTGGAGGCCGAAAAAATTGGCTTTTTAGGGATTTTTTTTTTTCAGAAAAACTACGAAATAAATCGAGATTTCAAAAAAGGGTGTTTATCATACATATCAGTGACTGTATACAGTAATTTTTTTGAAGCGATCAATTTCAAAATGGCGGCTGTGCAGCGTTTTTCTCCAAACTGCATTTTTTAAGTTGGCTGGAAACATAACTGAGTCAATTATCAACCAATTCACTTGAAATGTTGAATATATCTTGAAAAATACATTGTCTGTGGAAGTACGTAGGATTTTTTTTTATATTGCATAGTTCATTTGTTATTAACGATTTTTTAGGCAAATTTGTTGGAAAGTGAAAAATTTGCCTAAAAAATCGTCAGATAATTGTTAATAACAAATGAACTATGCAATATTTAAAAAAATCCTACGTACTTCCGTAGACTATGTATTTTTCAAGATATATTCAACATTTCAAGTGAATCGGTTGAAAATTGTCTGAGTTATGTTTCCGGCCAACTTAAAAAACGCAGTTTTGAGATAAACGCTGTACAGCCGCCGTTTTGAAATCAATCGCTTCAAAAAAATTATTGCATACTGTCAGTGATATGTATGATAAACACCCTTTTTTGTAATCTCGATTTATTTTGTAGTTTTTCTGAAAAGAAGATCCCCAAAAATTCTATTTTTCGACCTCTAGAGTGGCCTAACCCCTTAACAAAATTGTGTACAGAACGTGAGGGGTTTAGAGGTGTACTTGATTTTGGCACCTGGTTGATCCGAAACAAAACAAAAAAACAGTTTTCTCTTCTTAAAATAAATAATATTGGCTGCGACTAGAACGAGATTTTCTTTATTATCGTATTTTTCTGTCATAAAAAAATGTATTATCGTGAAACGTATTTTTTTTATCGTAAATTTTTGTTTCTTTTTCTCGATTTTCCGAGGAAAATTACATCATTAATGTTAATAACTAATGAAAAAAAATGTTAAGAAGGAAAATGTTGGTCAAGGCTAAACTACTGTTACACTGAATAAGTGTACTCAATTTCAAGTCAATCCGTTCATTACATATCGAGAAATCGTGTACACCGTTTTGGAAACATAGCTTCGAGAAAAACGCGTTTAAGGGGGGAGATAAAGGCGAGAAAAAAATTGCTGATTTTAATGCTTTTTTTTTAAAGGGAAGATTTCTTCGCCATTTTCGAGATTTGGGGTGTGTTTTATTACTACTTTTGGCTTTTGTTTTTTTTTTCTTTTTTTACCATTTTTTCTTTCGATACCACTCATACGCAGAATATGAACCAAGAAGAAGTGAGGAATGTTGAAAATCGATGAAATGGTACGCTTTGAAACAAAAAGATAAAAAATGGCTACAATTTGCAATAAAACTTTTTTTATTTTTCAAGAACATTTGGGATCCGTTTTCGGACAATGAGGTTAGAAAGAATTATACGAAATTTCATCAGAATCGGTCGATTAGTTTCTCTAGCTATACGTCACGCCAGTTTTGAAAATGCAGCTTAGAAGACTTCCGCCATTTTTTAAGATTCATGAAAAAAATACTACGTAACAGCTAAAAGTAGTAATAAAACATACCCAAACCCTCAAAAATGATGAAGAAATCTTTCCTTTAAAAAAAAAATCACGAAAATCAGCAATTTTTTTCCTCGCCCAAAGGTATCTCCCCCCTTGAAGTTTCACTAGCAGTTCTATCGTCGTAATCATAAGCTTACCTTCAATCTGCGACTCCTGCACCATATGTCGCACCTTTCTCTTAAATTTGAGTTGCCTCAGGCGACGAACAAGTGTTCGTCATTTTCACAGTAGCCTAACCCCTCAATGTTCTTTTTTTGTATCCCATTGTTTCTTTTTCCATCAAGGAACATCACTTGAGTGTCCACCGTCGATTTTGTTGAAACTCATACATGTGATAAAGCATCGAAAACACTCAGACACGTATTTTTGTTATCTGCGGAAAAACGTTTCAAGGGTGGAAACCACCCCTCAAAGAAAGGCGTGTGGGGGATGCTGAAACCACCCCTCAAAGAAAGGCGTGTGGGGGATGCTTTTGAAGTTTCATCCACAAGCAGTCCAGCGATCTGAATGAAACAAAAACCAAAATTCTTCCAATGTAAAGTGATGAAAAATCCACTACAGAGAAATTGAAAAAAAAATTAAATTAAGGGGTGACCTTTATTAGAGGGGTCGTTTCCCCCCTTAAAAAAGTTTTTCCGCAAATAAAAAAAAATACGTGTCTAATAGTTTTCAACGCTTTATCACATATATGAGTTTCGACAAAATCAAAGGCGGACAATTGAATGATGTTCCTTGTGAGTAATATTTACGTTTTTAAACGAACAATCGAAGGACACCCGCTGCGCATCCTCTCGGATTGTTGGCTGTATAGAGTTCGATCCCTTCGGTCCCCGGATCCATTTGAGCCTGAACTCGCAATGAGAAACGGAATACAGAGCAAGAGAGAAATTGAGGGAGCTGGAGAAAAATATATATATATTTTTTTGGAAAGGCACCTCGTTGTTTAAACTTTGATAGAGCGCCCGAATATTTACACCCACGAAATGGGGCTCGAGACGTGTGAGGGAAATTTTATAGGCCGTTTTACGAGAGAGGAGAATGAGAGCCGGAACTAATTTCATACACTGCGGCGGAATTACCGAAGCTGCGTCTGCGAGGAAATGAAAGGGGACGGGCCATATTGAAGTTTCAAGGGACGTCAGGACATTCGTAGTGCAACCAAGAAATCAGCGAAATACATAATCAGCTTGAAGGACCTTCGATAACGAAGAAAGCAGATAATAAGTGGCGAGGCGAGAATTTATCATTAAATAGACGAGCCTGAGGGCTTGTTTGAATTATTATTATTTTTTTGGAAGAAAACTTTACATGCGTCCGAAAGTCTGAGTGCGGAGAACAGGGGTGTCCCAAAAATTTGTTTCTACGCGCCGAGGACACGGCTCGATTGTCGATGCAAATCGCACATATATACACTACCGGACAAAAGTTTCCGAACACTTCAGATAATTGCTAAACTTTCGATCTCTTGTGATAATTGAACAATTATATTAGAATAATGTAATTAATTATACAGAGCTGTATAATATCTTCGTAAAATAATAAACGAAATTAACTTTATTATTCTAACATTGTTTGGCAATTATCCAGTGATCGAAAGTTTTGGAATTGTAGTCGAACCTCGATATAAGGAATCTCGAGGGAATTTCGTTATACAGTCGAACCTCGATATAAGGAATCTCGAGGGAATTTCGTTATATCGAGTTTACGTTATATTGAGGTTTCGTTATACCGAAGTCATGGTCCTTAAAAGGTTCTTTAAAAATATATATATTAGTATTATAAATATGGGGATATTTTTTTAAAGAAAGAAACGTTTAAATTAAAGCATTTTTTTACAAGCAATTAGCAATTAGAGCATAATGTATATGATTATGTCGCTGTAGCAAGGTTCCGGGTGTCTATCGGAAGAGAGTAGACAAATCTTCGTTATATCAAGAATTTTGTTATATCGAGGCTCGTTATATCGAGGTTTGACCGTAACTGAAGTGTCCGGAAACTTTCGGCTGGTAGTGTACATTTATAAATACACAGAATCGCGAATGAAAAAACATCACTCGCGACACCAAACACCTTGTTCGACTTGTGTACGGTCGAATTTTCTGAACTCAATGACAAAGTACAAAAACCGAAAATGAAGGAGTTCCACGAGGAAAGGAGACGTGACGTCACGTTAGTTGAACTACGCAAGGGGGTCGAATAAAAAATGTGATTTTGAACTTTGTGAGCATATGCCGCGAACTTTTCAACGACTTAGCACGTGTGAGAAAAATCCTAAAATCGCTCCCGTGTTCTATGATTTTTCGAAAAGGCGGCTGCGTCAAAAAAATTTCACTGGCTCAACGTTTCAGGGACGGTAACTATTCTCAGCAGTTTTTGGATAATTCGAACGGTTGGAAACTTCGGGAATTCGGGAAACCTCGTCATACGGATACGATTGAAGTATGCAATGCAATTTGCATTCCAATGCAATGAAAATAGACAGCAATAAAAATGATTTTTCTTTTAATTGCTCCAATTTCCTTGGCAGATCTTAGCTACTGAAAAACCTTAAGGGGAGGTACCTGAGTAAACGGCGAGAAAAACAGGTAAACTTCGGGAATTTTTATCTCAAAAACTAATGTTTCGATTGGATCCGGATTTTTTAAATTGGAAAATATGTACATAGAGGTATGTTTAGGAATTTTTTTAAAATGAATTCGTTGACTGGAAACGATTCAAACGCGATTATCTCGAAACATAGTTTTCAAAGTCGGTGCCAGATGTATCTCGAAAATGGCTTGTCCGATTTTGTCCAAATTTGGATACAATATTCTTCGATAGTTTTTCTCGTTCGCCACGTAGGGGTTTTTCATTTGATTGAGCCATTGCTTTTTTATGCAATGTGTATGCAATCCAAAATCATCGAAAATTGCGAACGAAAAACGAATGTTAAATTAAAACGATCGCAATTCCGTCAAAAATGAAAATTTCAAAAAAATCCTACGTGGCGAACGAGAAAAACTATCGAAGAATATTGTATCCAAATTTGGACAAAATCGGACAAGCCGTTTTCGAGATACATCTGCCACCGACTTTGAAAACTAGTTTCGAGATAATCGCGTTTGGATCGCTTCGAGTCAACGAATTTATTTTTTTAAATTCCTAAAAATACCTCAATGTACATATTTTCCAATAAAAAATACCTGCATCCAATCGAAACATTAGTTTTTGAGATAAAAATTCCCGAACTTTAACTGTTTTTTTCGCCGTTTACTCAGGTACCTCCCCTTAACACTTTCTTAACTGCTTATTTCGAGATCTGCGATCTACGTATGCGGAAAAAATATTGTGTGGAATAATAAAAATAAAATAAAAATAAAGAGAAAAAAAATAAAGAGAATCAAAATATGAGAAACGAATTTTCGTTGCATTCCAACGATCCAAACTTCACCGTGGTTGATACGGTGCAAGGGAATTTTGTTATTTTTCGTCTCGATTTATAGCTTTTAATATCATAGTTTGACGACATTGAGTCGACTTGTCACTAGTAATTTTTACGCTGCTACAATTTCGCTGATTCAGACGAAAAGGTAATTCATCCTCTCTACTGTCTTGTTTTGCAAAGTAACAAGTGAAGATAGGAAATCGCGCCTGGAGAGTAACGACAATATGGACAAAACTTTTTGGCCGACCTGGTCCTTGCGAAATTCGCCTAACTCTGCTCTGAGCAGAATTATCGTTCCTAAACACACAAAAAAACTTTCGAAAACTTTAAACCTGCGCGGTCGCTCTGTAATTTCACTGCTTCGGCGGTAGCACTGGGAAGAAATCGTGCATATCCCCTTTTAATGTGTTAAAAAGCTTTGAAAAATCTCGAAAAAAAACACGAATGCTCTTGAATCCTTCTAGAATGTGAATTCATAATTGTTTAATTCACGTGAATTCACAGTTTAAGGGGGGATTGTCTTTTTTTTCGCAAAATTTACCGCTTTTTGGGAATTTTTTTGTGAAGAAAGTATACAACGGAAAACTTGCGAAACTTGGCATATAGTTTTATTGATCTGTTTACTACATACAAAAAATTTTTTAAACAATTTCATTAAAAAATCCGCCTCCCACCCCCCTCGACGCGCGATGGTCCTTTTTTGATGGTGTGCACGATTACAGCCTTCACGTTCATCCTGCAACAAAAACCCAAAAAGCATTTTACTTTAGACACATATAGCTATCGTTCGATGAAGGGAAAAAAAAATTGACGATTTGGTGACGTTTTGAACTTGAAGTATCGATTTTACGAAAAAAATTGATCGATTTTTTGTTATAAATAAAAAACTATTAAACGTATTGCTTTTTTGCTTCATCAAACGATAAAAGGATGTCAGCTGAGCATTCTGTCCAAATTTGAAGGCAATCGGTTGAATAGTTTTTGAGAAATCGTGCACACCATCAAAAAAGGACCATCGCGCGTCGAGGGGGGTGGGAGGTGGATTTTTTTATGAAATTGTTTAAAAATTTTTTTTTATGTAGTAAACAGATCGATAAAACTATATGCCAAGTTTCACAAGTTTTCCGTTGTATACTTTCTTCACAAAAAAAATCCCAAAAAGCGGTAAATTTTGCGAAAAAAAAGACAATCCCCCCTTAATTCAATGTGAATTCACGATTCTTTATAAGTCCAAAAGTTATTATATTTATTATTCGCCTGGAACGAATTTCAGTGCGATCGCGCAGGGTTAAGGGGGGAAATACCTTTAGACGAGGAAAAAATTGCTGATTTTTATGCATTTTTTTCGAAAGAAAGATTTCTCCACCATTTTTGAGACTCAG
Organism: Ophion ellenae; assembly: GCA_963210295.1. Classification (NCBI taxonomy): domain Eukaryota; kingdom Metazoa; phylum Arthropoda; class Insecta; order Hymenoptera; family Ichneumonidae; genus Ophion; species Ophion ellenae. Next base: position 17,942,080 of record OY723394.1, read on the forward strand.
GTTATGTTTTATTACTACTTTTGGCTGTTACGTGGTATTTTTTTTAATTTAAAAAAATGCCGTCGTGTATGGTACGGCCCTCTAAACGGATTGCGTTGGATGTTTCCAGACGGCGTGACACGTAGCGTCGGCGGGATTAATCAGAAAATAATCACCGACGATTTTTTTTTTTCATTAACACTCATACGCAAAATATGAACCAATAAAAAGTGAGAAATGTTGAAAATCGATTAAATGGTACGCTTTGAAACAAGATTGAATTCTTCGAAAAAAATGGATACATTTTGCAATAAAAAATACGTTTTTTTTTTAAAGGGTTTTTTAGGGTCATGTTTTAGACAATACGGTTAGGAAGATTTATGCCAGATTTGATCAGAATCGGTCGATTAGTTCTTTAGCTATAGTTCGTCACCCCAGTTTGGGGCCGGGTTGAAATTCCGAACTTTGAATGCTCCGACGGTTCAAAATTCCGAATTTCAATATTTCGAAATTCAAGATGGGGCCGGGTTGTAATTCCGAACTTTGAATGATCAGAACGCTCAAAACTCCGAAAGAATATTACCCCGGAAGATCAAAACTCCGAAAATCTGATCACCGTCAAAATCATTCGGCTATGGAAGGTTAACAAAAATTTCAACTTCCATAGCCCATTCCATAACCTTCCATATTTAAACAAATTTTAAAATCGACGTAAAATCAATTCTTAATAAAAAAAAAAATTCTTGACATAATTCGTCGATTTATTGAAAATGTTGAAACTTTTAAAACTTTCATAACCGAATTATTTTGACGGTGTTCAGGTATTCGGAGTTTCGGTCTTTCGAGTAAAATTCTTTCGGAGTTTTGATCTTTCGGGGTAGTATTCTTTCGGAGTTTGGAGCGTTTTGATAATTTAAAGTGCGGAATTCCCCTCCCCCCCCCCCAGTTTTGAAAATGCAGTTTACAGGACCGTGCCATACCTCCGCCATTTTTAACGACAAATAAAAAATAAAATACCACGTAAAAGCCAAAAGTAGTAAGAAAACATACCCCAAGTCTCGAAAATTGGCGAGGAAATATTTCCTTTGAAAAAAAATCATAAAAATCGGTAAAAATGTTACCGCCTAAAGGTATCTCCCCCCTTAACACCACAAACAGCGACACCTTTGGGGCGTGATAAAAATTTGACATCTGAGCTTCTGATGATTTTGAAGAAAAATCTTTCCCGGACGTGTCAATAAGAATGATTCGTGACGTGCGATAAATTCGAGAAAGAAATAAGTGTCGCGAGTCGTGTCCCCCGTTGCAAGCCCCCAATTGCGGCCAATTATTTATCACTTTACGCTCAACAGTTGCGAAGGAAAGAGCGCGCGCTATATAGACGATGCATTCGAATATAAAATTGAATGGAACTGCGGGTTTGCCGAAGGACAACGTTCGTAAACGTACACGTGGATAGATGAGCGACAATAATTCGACACCAGTGCGATATAAATCCGTTGCAATGATAACGATGTCGGACTGGTGAAAGATGATTAAGTATTATCGCGTAATACTTTGATCGACAACTCGGGACAATAAGTTGCGTGCCAGAGCCAATCGACTTAACATTTGTCCTTGATTTTTTTGAAACAATTTACATAAGGACGAAATCTTTTCGGTCGTACGTTTGTCATTTTATATGTGTATATACATGTGTGTATATGTGGGAAAAGGATATTTCGAACCCGTCATATCTGTGCAACGTTGGCTATGAGCACATGTGGTTCTTTTGAGGCCGGTCCTTCAATTTTATTTTAGACGAATCGTTGATTTTGGCGACAGGGCGCTCCTCGAAATTGCCTATACACGAATATGCTGACATTCGTCAAAAAGTGATTTCAAAGACATTGCGATTTACGGAATGTCGAGTATGGGGACAAAGGCTACTTTGAGGACGGTCTTCGAAATCAAAATTTTCCAAAATCACTTTCCCCATGTATATGTGTGTGTAATGTATCTTTAATGTATATACATACATATATATATATATATATATATATATATATATATATATATATATATCTAGTACGTAAGCGGATAAAATCTCCTACTTCTGTGAACAAGACAATAATTGTACGTTGTGAAGCAACCTGGACAGAAGTCGCAACACGAGCTGACTCTGCGTCACCGGGCAAATTTTATTCCGTTCCGACGATTTTTTTTTAAACACAGTGAAGCAACTACCATTTTCACGTGTAATTTCTCTCTAAAGGAGAATTGGTTCGTAATTGAATCGTTTTTCGTTTCGCACGAAAGGCGAATTGTATATATTGCCATTACCATAATTTCGATTTTCCGGTCGCGGCTCCGGAAATCGATTGGGTTTTATTGAGCCCTCGTTAAATCGGTCCACGATAGATCACTCTGGCGCGAACCTCGGAAATATTATTTTATCCGTGTTTAAAAATGCGCGTGGTAGCCCAATAAGTGATTGTAAATTAAACGTGGGATGTTTGTGGGGAAAAAAAAATAAATCTGTTGTGGATGGGCACACGATAGTGCTTATTCGACGCCACGAGAAATTTTTTTCTCACTGTGGTGATAGAGAAAAATGTGAGTTTCCATCGTTGGAGTGCAACGAAAATTCTTTTTAGTTATTTTTTTTGGCCGTTTCCGACCGTGAAAGTCACTCAACCGTTTTAACAAATTTTATCTCAATTTGCAAAAAAATGGCTTTGGATAATGATAAAAACAGAGGAATAAGAAGTGAATGAATAATTCGTTGCGTTTCAGGGATGCAAACTCCAACGTCGTAAAACCGAAAATATTCGCAGTTGCGGAAAAAAACAGAATTACGGTAAATCAGCGACAGTGAGGATATTAAGGCTCCGTGGTCATCCGGGGTCAGAATGACCCCAAGCGCAACTTTAGGTCAAAATTACTATGTTGTTGGCGGCCAAGGCGACTGGCCTGCCTTCTAACTATGTTTTGGGGTACCCTTTGGTTTCCCACTGTGGAGCTATTTTTTCCCCTTGAACTATCATATCTCCAGAGTATCACCCTAAAATGTTGTAAACAAAAATTGAAAGTTGCAAGAGTTGTAATTTCTTTTGGTAAAAAGGGGCTTTTTCACGCATTGAGCCCTTGCTGATTTTTTTCCGCCATTTTAAAATTCGATTAGAATATAATACCGAGAATACCTCATTCCAGAATGTTCGAACTACTATCCTGAATTTTTATGAGTCATTCGGAACGATACGCGGTCAACGCGGCAATCGTTTGAAACATGGCTGGGGTCATTGCGACCCCTTGTGATCAGCGTGGTATAGCTGAAAAGTGACCGCGAAGGGTTCATTCGCTGTGCACGTTTTTCCCGTTGCTTTGCAACTCCCTGAAGCCTCGATGTCAGAGTTGGGCGTAATTGTATTTATAAATACGAATACGAATTAATTCACATCGTGATTTTCATGTGAATATAAATACAAATTTATTCATGCTTCACAAGTGTGAATACGAATTTATTTGTATTCACATGCATGCATACAAATACAATTGTATTCACAAATATTCTGAACATACAGATAAATTCATACAAACAATTGTGAATATTCACAAAAAATGTGAATATTTATAAAAAATCCTGTGAATTAAAAAAAATTCACATCTAAATCTGTGAATGCAAATGTATTGACAAAAAATTGTAAATAGAAAAAAATTCACAAAATAAGTTGTAATTTTTTTCGTATTTAAGACAAATTGAAATCAAATTCACAATGATTAGATTAGAATTTACACAAAAAGTGAGTTGTTACGTATTTTAAGAGAAAACATTCCGTCGAGGCAAAGAAATTTTTGAAAAAAAAGTTGTGAGTTTCAACTATTACGTTATAAATATGAAAAAAATCAAAAAATGAGTTGTGAATTTCCTTAAGTTGAAGAAAATGAAAAAAAAATTCACGACAATTATATTAAAATTTACACCACAAGTGAGTTCTCACGCTTTTCTTTCCTTCCTTCTTTTCTTCAACTTGTGGAAATTGACAACGCATTTTGTGAATTTTTTCATATTTATAATGTAATATTTGAAACTCACAACTTTTTTGCAAAAATTTCTTTGCCTCGACGCAATATTTTCTCTCAAAATACGTAAGAACTCACTTTTGGTGTAAATTTTTATCTAAGCATTGTGAATTTGATTTCAATTTGTCTTAAATACGAAAAAAATTCACAACTTATTTTGTGAATTTTTTTGTATTTACAATTTTTTGTTAATACATTTGCATTCACAGATATTGGTGTGAATTTTTTTCAATTCACAGGATTTTTTGTAAATATTCCCATTTTTTGTGAATATTCACAATTTTTTCTGTGAATTTATTTGTATGTTCAGAATATTTGAGAATACAATTGTATTTGCATGCATGCATGTGAATACAAATAAGTGAAGTATGAATAAATTTGTATTGATATTCACATAAAAATCACGATGTGAATAAATTCGTATTCGTATTTATAAATACAATTACGCCCAACTCTGCTCGATGTGCTGAATAGTTTGAATTTCGAAGTGTCGGAGCCAGATTGGCGTAGACGTGGAAAGTTTCGTCCGTGCACGCATCGTTTTATCGAAGAGCAGCTCAGACTCTGTCCAGTGTTGCTAGCTGCTTAGGAAGCGAGGAATAATAAGTTAGACAATAAGAAGAAATCTTTTGCTATATCTTACAATAACGTGTATAACGATCGCAAGAGAGCGAGGGAGGGCGAGAGACAGAGAGAGAAAGAAGAAAATCACTCGATGAACGTAGTGTTCGTGAAATTTAACGCGGACGCTGCATTGATCCGATGACTTCGTACTGGCATGCACATCTCTAGAGTTGCATGTGTGCTTGCGCGTATACACGGAC
>OY723394.1:17947144-17993016 GCA_963210295.1 Ophion ellenae
TTTTCAACGTTTGCGTGTTAGGATTATAATTGTCGCGAACAAACGGGAATAACGTGCGATATAGCTCTCTGGAAAAAGACGACAAAAACCGATCGGATTTTGAAAATGAGCAATCATTCGGCCTACTGCGTTTGGATGGGGAACAAAAAATTGCGCTCGTGCTCCGCGAAAATTGAGATTGACATTGCAGTACGGAAAAAAAAGTAAAAAAAAAAACCAAAAACCAAAGAGAGCTATGTATAGTATTATCGTGTGTTATAAAAAAAAAAAGTATTGAAAGTTTAAATAATGGGCGGATCGTGCAACATTCGTTGAACGAATCGAATCAAACGCCAATTTTAATGTGTACACTCGAGAACAAAAAAAAACAATGGAGCAAAGCTTGCGTCTCAATTACTTTGTGTAACTTCGTAAGAGTCATTGTCTTCGTCTCGGAAGGATTCGGAGGCGTCATGAGAAATGATATATGGGAAGATATAGGCGAAAATCTTTACGAATGAAAATTATTACATATCGCTCCTCGTTGCGCTCGCGGAATGTCTCGATCTTCGATAACCTGCAGTTTATATCGTGTAAAATACACACACACACATACACGCAAACATGCACACAATCAAACAAACACCCACATCCGTACCATCTAATTGGTAAACTATAAGCGAATAGCAACGGGCTCTGCAAGGAAGCGTTCGATTAGACATCCATATCATTTGATTCTCGCATGGGCGATGTTCCCGGCGTTACAAAAATCTCTCTTTCCCGAATCGACGTTTCAACGGCGAAATTGCTACTTAAGGGAGACTTTGTCCTTGGAGTGCCATATTTCAGGTGTTTACATTTTATTTTTTTTTAAGGAAACGAGTAAAGCTTTTTGAGTGCGGTTTTTTTCTTGCTTTTATTCATGATATACAGAACGTTAAAAAATTGTTTAAAAAAAAAACCAAAATGGCGGCCGTTGCAGCTCCGCGAAAACAGGTCCTCAAATCGCGGGAGGTAAACGGCTGACATCACTGCCCCCTCTTTGTTGATCCGAAACACAAATTCAAAGCATATTATCAATCTGTGACCCTTTGGTCATGGAATGACGGATGGGTTTTTCGTTTAGTACAAATTTCGGAAAATGGCGGCAATTTAAACAAAAATCGAATTTTCGCGTTTTTTTTCGCAAAAAAAGATAAATAATAAATGCAAAAATGTATCTATCGAAAAAAACAATCCGTCATTCCGTGAAGACATATTTTCTGAGTATGCTCTCCAAATTTCAGGTCGATATGTTAATTACAGCGGTCAGGAGAATGTCAGCCATTTGTAAAAACGTGTTTTCGAGCAAAACGCGTTTAAAGTTTTGTAATGTGTTTACACAAATGTGTTTATAATTACCGCTAATCGGCAATGCCTGGTCCATAGAGGCCTCCCCCCTCTTCTTCTAGCTGCTCATGTTGAGCCGCTAACATCTCCCGCTGCATTTCAAGGACAAAGTCTCCCTTAATCATTTTCAACCGAAGGTACGAACGGACCCTTTTTTATGGAGATCTTTGTACCGTTTCCGACGACGAAGAACTTTCTTTTGGACAAGGACTTTGTTCATCGCAAGCGACAAACTTGAAGAATCACGAATCATTTATACAAAGCTTGGATTTGTATAGTGAGGTTGACAAAAAAGGGAAGGAAAAAAGCATCTTATTTCTTCAATTTCGTTCGAATAATGTTTGCCGGCAAGCTCTGAGTAAAATTCCCCGTTAAGGTAATCCTATCGCCAGGCTTCGATCCATGGGATTTTCATGTTTTTTTGAGCTTCACTAAATATATTAATAATCGTCTCTGTGAAATTTCAGGGTCGGTTATCGACCTAATTACAGCGAAAAAAAAATTATTTGAGTTGCGTATTTTTGTGAAGAAATTCCGAGACGACATACGAAAGCCCAATTTTCGGTCGCTACAAAAGTGTATATAATAGTGGGAATCCGTCAGATTCTTAAAAATAATCAGATTGACATACTTGACACTTGTAGCAATTCAATGCTCTCGGAAAAAATTACGCTCAATGACCTAATTTTTATGTAATATCAAGTTTAATTTGAACTTCCGGTATTGGATTTATTACCACTTGCTACGATAAAGAGACGTGACGGCGAGGCAACAGCTGACCTAACCTCATCTCACTCATTCGAATTTCCACACGCATTTCATTTTCAACCGACATATTTCGCCGACACAAACTTTCCACGCTTTTTACCAGTCGTGGCCCGAATACAATGCTTTATATTTCCCGCACCTGACATTGTTTTGACCGATCGACGTTGAAAAGCACGGAGGTTAAGCTCGCCTGGTTGAGTAAAAAGAGACGGAGATAGAGCCAATGTTGCCAAATATCAAACCTAGAAATACTGCGCGAATCGTTGGAAGAACTATTTTTTCATTTTTCTAATTAAATGTGAACATTCATTGAACAGTTTACACATGGGAAATTTTAGTTATTACAAATTATTTTTTTTGCATATGTTAAAAATATAAATTGTACAAGTCTCAAGTATGATCAGTGGTATGACTAGTGCGAAGCGATAGGATTATCTTCGGGCGAAGTAGATCTACCACGTGACCATATGAGTGCGAGAGAGATAGCGGACATTTTCGAACAGAGATTTCTCAGAGATGATTAATATTTAGGTCAAAAGCAAAACATCAAGTTCTGCCTCAGGGAATTCTCCAGAGCCTTTGTTTTTCCTAAAAATATTTTACCATCTATGAGAAAATTGGGTTGGAAAATTGTGAGGTTATGTTCACCTTGTACATGCCCTCAAAACATGATTGTCAATGGCTGTAAAAATTTCCCCGAACTTGTCGCTAACTTCACTAGTAGTGGTTACTTTATTGGAAAAAAGTTGAACTATCGTCAGTTTTGTTTTTTTTTTCGTTCCATCGCTATCAATCTCAACGGATAGAATTTACGGCAATTTTGAGCTTTGCCGCTCCAATTTTTCACATTGCCCCAAGTCAAACTTGTTCGATTCACTTTTTGTTCAAGATCGAGTCAAAATGAGAATTAAAATGTAAAAAATAATTCGAGCTCCGTTGAGGAAATATCGATTCGGAAAACGTGGATCAGCGGGTTCTCGTTTCCACTTCGCCCATGCGAGTGTAAAAAACGAAAGACTAACAGAAGAATAAAAAAAAAAATAAGAGAAAAAAGTTGCATCGATAGATTCGCCCTATCGATACCTCAGCACAAAGTCACATTTTTACGGACGAACTTATCAATAATGCGCAGATTTACTTACCTGTAATTTATAACGTACACTAACTTTAACGAGGTGCGTTGCGACGAGAGTCACAAACGGACACGACAGAGCAAAGAAACGAGGAAACTTGAGAACATTGAAGAAACGAGAAGAAAAGATATTCCGAAAAACCGAGAACTTAGCTATATACCTTGTATCGGAAAAGGTCGTTTCTCTTGTACCGATAAAACTCCGATCTGTATAATCGTTATAATTTACGACGAACTTTATTCCCTTTGGCCAGTGTATGTTTTTTTCCGATTTCCTTCTTTCCTCGTACGATCGACACTCCGATATTACCACGGTCGCTTCGTCTCCAACGATCATCCTTGTCGTGTATTTTCCCCGGATGTTGCAGCCGTGCAAACCTCGAGCTTTTCGTTCCACTCGTCGCCATCGTTGAAGAGATTATTCGGCGATCGCAGGGCGGAAACGAACATCCGAACGTATCAAGTGACATATTCATTGCGCATTATGATTATTAATTATTGAACAATGTATCAAATTTTATATTCACTTCGTATGGTTGACAATAAACTGGTTTTGTAAGAAAGCCACGTGAAAAGAAAACGAACGGAACAAAAAGAACACACAACTCCTTATTGTCCTTTTTGTCTTCCCCTCACTTCGGTCCCTTTTGTACACGGTGCACAGGATAATTGTTTCTTATTTCACGGCGTTTGTTCATTTCGGATAGCCCCAGGGATCCTTCTTCTGGTCCATCAACGCGAGCGAAGACTCGCAAATTTTGCGAAATACCTCGCGCATTTTATCCTTCGAGAATACTTTGTAGATTTGATACTGTTCCGAGGCGAGTGTGTCGGCCAACTCGACGCACTCCGCGTGCTCGTTCATTTCCGACATTACGTTCAGCAGTAGAAGAGTTATTTTTGGTATGCAAAGACTTCGGAGCTTGTTCAATTGATGGACGCGCAACGGCATTTCCGGTATAGATTCGTCCTCCTCCGCTTTCTCGTTCGAGGAATCGACGAGCCAGCCGCCGTCCGGAAACAGAAGCACGTTGAAGAGCAATTGCTTGACGGCCTGTAACGATCGGAACACATGCGATTGAAGTTGTTGCTTTTGAGCGAGGGCTTTGAGGGGCCACATCTGCCCAGGTGAGCCAACAAATTGTTTCCAAAAATAATTTTATTCGATAGTATCACGTTTTAGTTATATTTCCGGAAAATTTCGTTGATATATTCCTGAAATTGATTGAGCTACAGCTTCTAACATGCGGCCGGGCGGGCGGTAGCAGCACTATACTTCGAACTTTAAGGGAAGGGTAGGGGTTTCAGCGTGAAAAAAATAACACTTTTTTGCGAATTTTTTTCATCTATATGGATAGAGTAAATTTATTGAAAGCTTTTGTACATTGTTAAGTGTAATTTCAAGAACATTCCGTGAAATTTGTACGCGAAAATATCCACAAACAAGCCGGTGCCGCGTTTTTCTCGAAACCACTTTTTCAAAGTCCGTGTTCACTGCCATTTGAAAACTACATGACCGATTTATTTCAAACTTGGTACACACTTTCTACATATAAAATACCTGCCCCCAACGGTTAGTTTGAGATTTTTTTTACATTGAGGGGGTTTTCCACCCCCAAAATGGCGGAATTTTTCGTGAAAAATGGCACTTTTCACTTTACATGACCACCAAAAATTTAGAAATGAAAAAAAAAATTGTCAAAGTCCGTTGGGCGGAGGATTTGATGATACTTTGACGAAATTTTAATGGTACTTGATTTCAGATAATTTCTAGCTGAGATACAGTGAACACCGCAAATCGTGTTTTTCCAAAGGCGTTCTTGGAAAAGCTTTGTCACCGGCTTGTTTGTGGATATTTGCGCGTACAAATTTCACGGAATGTCCTTGAAATGACACTTAACAATGTACAAAAGGTTTCAATAAATTTATTCTATCCATATAGATGAAAAAAATTCGCAGAAAAGTGTTTTTTTTTCACGCTGAAACGCCTACCCTCCCCTAAAGGCGGGATATACAGGACGGGAAAAAATTAAGCAATTTTGACAGATTTTTCAAAGGGCTATACCAGTGTGACACTTTCAAAAAATCGATTTTTTTTGCCTTTGTCGACAGTTTATACTTTCAAAAATATCCTGTAATTAGCAGTTTTTATGGTAAATATCATTTTATCTTGCAAACATCGATAGTTAAATCTTTAAACGCGTTTTTCTCGAAGTTAGATTTATGAAATTTGCTGACATTGTAACTCAAAGAGCAATTATCCGATTGACTTGAAATTTGAACTGAGTACTCTTGAATATATTCACTCTACAATGACGTAGGATATTTTTGATTTGATGAAAATTGACGATTTGGCATTGAAAAAAACGACCATTTTAGAGGCAAGAAAACAGACTTTTCTTTCATAACTACGCCATTTTGTTAGATTTTGATATTTTTCGAAAATCCTACGTCATTGTACAAGAAATGATGTAGGATTACGACATTTTTAACGACATTTTTTTCCCTTTTCGGTTTCAGCTACTCAATAGGCCGGAATCATGTCAGCAGTGGAGGAACTTTTTTTTGGCGCCTCCGAACGCAGCGCATAAGTCGCTTGGATCTCAATATTTTTCTATGAAAAAATGATGTAATATAGGTCAAATGTAGCCAAATATATTCTTAATTTTCCGAAACATTTTATTGAGTACTTCCCTTCCAAAAAATTCCCGAAAATCACCCAAATTTTCAGCGTTCACACTGGTATAGCCCCTTAAAGTAAGAAATAATTATTCCACATTTATCAAACGGTAGGTATACTTTAACGGTATATTAAAGTGTACAAAACAATGTTTTAATATTCATTTATCATCAAAATGGCGAAGCTGTGGCAGAATGTCACAGCAAGGTTGCCGCGGGATCCAATTTTGTGCCTTAAGCAGTGCAGTCAGCTTCCCGTAGGCATTGCAATCATTTTTTTCTTTAATTAACGTAGAACTTGTATAGTTTTCTTTTGACGGTAATTAAAATGAAAAAAAAATGCAAATTTAAGGGGTTACCCCCACTTGCGATTTTGAAAAAAATCGATTTTTTTTATCGCATTTTTTTGAAGTATAAGTATCTGAGAATATGTCCTGAAAATGTCAAGTCGATCCGAACAAAATTGACTGAGATATGAGCGTTGAAAGAGAAGAATCCGCGTTGAAAGAGCGTTGAAAGAGAAACTTTAAACGCGTTTTTCTCAAAATGGCATTTCTGAAGTCGGTGACCAAGATTACTCGAACACTAATGAACCGATCTTCTTGAAACTTTGCAGGTTTATTTAATACATAAAAATGTAGTCTTTAATCGTTCGATTTTTTTTCGTTAAAATCGAACCATTAACTTTGACTGTCCGCCATTTTGTGAAAAATGAATATTTTTTAAAATCCTTCGATTAAAGACTAGTTTATACTTATATTTGACTAAATCCATCCGCATTTTTTTTCAGATGATCCACTTCGCCGCAATGTTGGTCACCGCAAACCGTGTAAACAATGTAATATTTTTCAATAAAAAATTACTGAAAGTTCTTCAAGATGTGTTCTTTAAGATGGTATATTGATCGATTAAAAAAGTTTTGTAGTTTTCTTTAAAAAAATTCATGAAAAAGGCCTTTTTTTGCGCTACAAGTGGGGGTAACGCCTTAAGGTAGTACCTCCACAGAAGAGTTGGATTAAGAAATGGTTGGAATTTGACATATACGTTATTTAATACATTATCCAAACATCTGTGCAATTTGAATAAGTTTGACCACCCCAAACCTGAGATATTTACACTTAAAGTTGCCTTGGTTTACACGTAACAAATGCGTTATGATGGGCAAACAGAGCATCATTAATTCTACCGTCAAAACTAAAATTAAGAAATTGATAAAAAAACGAGGATAAGCTACAGTAAGATATCACGAATAATGTGAAAAAAAATGAGAATGATTCACCATCTAGTTTCCAAGATATAACCATGAGAAGCCTTCACAATTTTGGTGCAAAGCCTGGCAAAGCCTGGAAAAAAAACAATTGGGGCAAAGCCTGGACAGGCCCGGCAAAAAGTTTACTGGCAATGGTCGATCAAAAACACAATACAAAATATATTTTACGGCAATAAATGATATCCATCGTATTATCTACTAGTACCGAGTCAATATTGCGTAGTTTTTAATTTTATTCATTACTGATTAAACCAATTATCAATCTTTTAAACATGAACATGGTATGTAAACTTTTGGTTGAGGTTTTCGCAGAGGAACTACCTTAAGAGAATGGCACGAATTTACAAACAAAAATCAACATTTCACGCAGATTTTCTGTGAAATTTGGATTCAAAGAGTGTTTTTTTTTCGAATATTTCAGAAAGTATACTCGTCAAGTGAAAGGTAGCAATATTATCAATATATCTACCAACTTTCAACTCAATAGTTTTGCAGTAATCCTGCATGCCGATTTGGAAAATGCGGTATGAGAAAAACGCGTTTAAAGTTTAGCCCGCTCCGAATCCGAGCGGTGAGGCACAGCGTTGACGGGCTGTAACGTTTGAAGTTTTTTATTTTAGCTGTAAAACTTTGGGAAAATATTCTACAGAGATAGTTCTATGATTAAAAGGAGAAAAAATCGTTTCCAAATTAAGAGGAGATACGATGAGAAACATTTGACGGTCGTTGACGAACGCACTTTTTTTCAAAATCGATCATTTCTTAATAGTTATGTAAAAATGACGACTTTTCCAGAAATTTTGTATGCTCGAGTTTCAATGCGTCGCCACGATGTTTAAAATAATGATTTTAAAAATCGACGATCGTAAACGACTCGTATTTATTGCTAACTTGGATAAACCGCTGGATGATCCACCACCAAGCGTCGAGAAAAAAAATTCATTATTACCGGCGCCCATGTTGTTTTTCTGTTTTTTTGTGATTTTTTTTAACCCTTCCTTGACACACTGGGTCATTTTGACCCGGACGAATTTACAATAAAATGCTCACTTGCCCAAAATTGAAAGTTTTCAATAATTTTTCACAATTCAATTTTATATTTTCCGAATTTTAGTTATGCAAATATATTAAGAAATGTTTAAAGTGTATCCCGGATTTTTTACAATAAAAAGCGACCGAAGGATTGTTAAGGGTAGGTGGATGAAGTACTATCCGGGTCAAATTGACCCAGTGTGTCATGAAAGTGTTTCAAGGAAGGGTTAAGGGGAGATATACACCTAGATGGTCGAGGTCGAGGATTTAGAAGCTATGAACATTCCGTCGACCGTAGAGGACACTATGGGCCTGCTATCGATGATTCCATGTATGTTGACAAATTTCATGATTTATTCATTCCCAAATTTTCAAACGCGTTTTTCTCAAAACCACGTTTTTCAAATCGGTACCCAAAATTTCTCGAAAACCAATGAACCGATTGCCTTGAGGTTTTTTGTGGTTATTCTATACACCATTATCTAGTACTTGTCATAGAATTTTTTTTCCGTTACTTTTTGTTTTAAGGCAAAATAATAACTAATTTTTGGCCCAAAAATCACTATTTATGTTCAAACGTCCGCCACTTTGTCATAAATCGATATTTTCAAAATCGGCTATGACAAGTACTAGATTATAGTATCTAATTTAATAATCTTTTTGGTTTTTTTTCAGATGGTTTTTGAAGAAACGCCAGTGGGTACCGTATACGCAGATTTTTTTACGACGCTCCAAGGATCATACAATATCCTTGTATGTTTTTGACATTTTTAAATAAAAAAAATTAAACATATTTTTGAATGTATATACTTTTACATAATTAACACCCCAATCCGAAATTTCGAATAGTTTTCCTTGAAAAAATTCACAAAAATGACTTTTTTTCTGGCTCCTAAGTGTATATCTCCCCTTAAAGGCCCTCGATATATGTACCTTTGTGTTAAAAAAATACGTTTTTTTTTTCGCCAACCATTTCACAGAGAACAAATCGTATTCTGGTAATTTTTTCAGGCCTCTAGGTAGATGTAACCCGTTAACAAGGTCTCCGCTCGTTTAGAAGCTTCAAAAATCAGATGGAGGCACACAAACGATAAATCTAGTAAACCAAGTGTACCGATTGAATTACCTTCGTATGATGTTGCATCGTACATTTCCATCGTTCGAGTTCGGAATTGTACTGAGCCTTTTTATGGTCGTGAGCAACTTTTTCGGTAAAAGTCGCGTAAGAGGGCAAATCATCCAGGGGCGCTGGTTTACCCTGATGAAAATGACAGAACCATTCCTGAAAGCCCTCTTGGGCGTCGAGATAAGCCTTGTAACAGAGATATTCTCGTATCGACGCGGACGTTTTTTTCGATAGATCGTTCGTCATCATTAGAGTGGCCAGGGTATCCTCCAATGACGGATGGTCCGTAATTATCACCTCAATTGCGTCGGCCGGGATCTACGTGTGAAAACATCAGTAGACATTGTTTGAGAACAATTAACGTTCCGCGGGGGTACGATTCCAGGCGGAAATAGGCGCAATTAAAATATTTGCGAATATTCGTCCGAGATGTAGTCAAAAGTCGTTTTTTTAATGGTCGTTTCATCCCTAATTGTTAATATTTAAGTTTAGTGAGGGAAAACACCCTTTGAAACCGTTACCCGGCGATAAAAAAAAGTACGTATCTAAATGTCTTTAAGGGGGGAGGTATCTTTAAGCGAGGAAAAAAAATTGCTAATTTGCATGATTTTTCTTTAAGGAAATATTTCTTCCCCATTTTTGCGACTTACAAGGAAAGGTTACGACTTCGATCTCTCCGATTTCGATGAAATTTGGCATGCTCGTAGAATGGGTAAAAATATGCGACACGTATTTTTTCATATCTGCGGAAAATTGGGGTGTTTTTCGTTTTTCGTCGATAACGTTTTAACGGTACGAGATATAAACAAAATTCAAATTGCAACAATGTTTATTTTTTCGTGTACTATACCTTGGAGATGAGAACGATAACGCTATCGACGACAAACGAAAAACACCCCTATTTTCGAGGTTGCGTTTCAACCTTTAAAATTGGGTTCCGCAGATATAAAAAAATACGCGTCGCCTATTTTTACCCGTTCTACAAGCGTGCCAAATTTCATCGAAATCGGAGCAACCTCGCAACCTTTTCTTGTTAGGGTATGTTTTATTACTACTTTTGGCTGTTACATGGTATTCTTTTTTTTATTCATCTTCAAAAATGGCGGAGGTAAGGCACGGTCTTCTAAACGGCATTTTCAAAACTGACTTCACGTATAGCTAAAAAACTAATCGACCGATTCTGGTGAAATTTGGTATGAATCTTTCGAACCTTATTGTCTAAAACATAACCATGTTTTTGAAAATAAAAACAAACGTATTCTTTTATCACAAAATGTAGACATTTTTTCGGAAGATTGAATCTTTTTGTTTGAAAAGCGTACCATTTTGTCAATTTTCAACATTTCTCACTTTTTTTTTATTTATATTCTGCGTATGAGTATTAACGAAAGAAAAATCTTCGCTCATTTTTTTCAGATTAATCTCGACGATGCTGCGTGTCACGCCGTCTGACAACATCCGCCGCAATCCGATTAGAAAACCGAGCTGTACCTTCGCCATTTCTAAAGATAATTTTTGAAAAATACCATGTAACTGCCAAAAGTAGTAATAAGTCTACTTTTCTAAGTCTCAAAAATGGTGAATAAATCTTTCCTTTAAAAAAAAATCGTGAAAATTAAAAAAAAAATCCACGTAGAGGTATCCCTTAACCCTTTGTGCTATGGCTTTAAACCATTTTCTGAGCAATTTCGACCGAATTTTCCAACTTTTTTTTTGATGTTCAGCATCAGTCATAAATTCAAGAATAAAAATTGATGTGCAATAATTAAAAGTCATGCATGATTTTGTTTATGCGCATAAACGAACCTTAACAAATTGCAATGGTCCTAGATACAATACATTATCTCCGAAAGTTTTCAAAGTTTACGAAGTTTCGAAATCATTAATTTCGTAAATATAATTATAAATACGAAATAATGAAGCTAGCAAGTCACCGGAATGGCATTTTCTTATTTCTCAACCGTTTTCCAAATTTCAATCTGCCATATTGGATCCGCTATCTTGAATTTTGGAGATTTGACTGGGCATTCATAATCAGCGACCCCAAAAATCCAAGAATATACATGTTCATCATATTTGCACAGTTTCGCGAGTTTTCATCCGCCATTTTGAATTTTGAAATTCGGAGCTCAGATTCGTCATCAGCGGCCCCAAAAACTCCCGATTGCTCATTTTTTCGTTCTTCGAGAAACTTTTTGCATCTCCGTCCGCCATTTTGAATTTTGGAATTCTGAGCTCAGATTCGTCATCAGCAACCCCAAAAACTCCCGAGTAATGAATTTCAAGCCGATTGGACTAAAGAAAAAATGTGCGACACAAAGGGTTAATAATCCAACATAAAATAATTCGACAAAATCGAAGGTGGACACCAAAATGATGTTCCTCGTCAGTTCTTTCACAGAACATTATCCATGGGCGGTCACCAACCGTTTGAGCAACCATACCTTGTTGAATGCCTTGCGGGCAGCGTCGACTTTCTCGAAAGTGAGGAAATATCTAATGAGAGCGTTTCCTTGCCAGACGGCTTCCTCCCGTTGACTCGCGTAGAACGTGACCCAATCGAGGGCGTCGATTTTTTCCATATCCGCCTCGGTCAGTTTTCCGCTCAAATCGTCGCTCGTCCCAAAGCTGATATTCTTCTGTCTGACATTCTCAACGACCAGTTTCGTAGCAGCTTCGACGTTCAAATTGGCATCTTCGGCAGCGGCGAGGCAACGCTTTCGTTCCTCGTGATCCTTAATGCCCTCGAGATAGGAAGCGAAATTGGTAATCTGATCCTCTTGCGGCAACGTCGCGGTGTAAAAAGCCACGAGGGTCGGGTCACCGATCTCGATGAGCACGCGAACGTAAGCCAACAATACTTTGTCGCCGATCTTCTCCTTGTCGTCTTTGCCAATTTGACGAAAGAACAACACCAAGTGAGCGAGAAAACGCAAGAATTGTGCGTCGCAATTGTCACTGTCGATCCACGTCTGTACGTGTTTGAGAAGTTGCGGCACTTGATCGAGTATGAGATACTTCTGGATCAAGTGATCGGGCTTGTGGGCTTGCGACTGTACGAGGGGATTTTTCGATGCTTGAAGACCGGCGAAGACGTCTTCGAGCGAGACCTTCGATTTCCAATAATCGTCCGGCATGGGAGTGTAATTTTTCGCCATCACGCCACGTACCTCGGCCTCGACCTCGATGTCCATCAGGCACTTCATGTACGCCCATAGCTCGTCTTGCCACGAGTCCGCGACCGTTACGAGCTGTTGCAAATTTCCACAGAGACTCGCGTAGATCGCTCGATAATATTGGCCTTGAAAGGTGTACGATACATCGCGTCAAGTGATGACTTCGCGTGTAATTGCAAGTACAACGTATTAAGGCCTTAGGCCACAGTAACGGGTGTAAAATCATGTGCGAATTTAACAATTTTTTTTTGTTTGAAAAAGTAATTCACTCGTAAAATCAATTACACATCTATTTAGTATCAACATCAAGCTGTTGAGAAAAATATATATTTTTTTTTCGCTGTGCAAAATGGCCGACTACTCGAAACTTCTCGAAACAGCTTTTTTCCAATTGGCGTGACAAATAACATCAACAATTTTCACTCGATTTACTTCAAATTTAAAAGTTATGTTCCTAATTGCATTTCGCAGAGAAGTACGAACGGAATTTCTGATTAATCGAAAACTTTTCATTTTATGAGCAGTTTATGAGCAGTTATAGCGAAATTTTTCACTGAAAATTCATTTGAGTTCAAATACCTACAACTTTTGAATAAAAAAAATATTTTTTAAATTCCGTACGTACTTTTCGAGGTATTCTAATGTAGATTGACGAGAATTTTTGTTTTTTGTTCTAGGTAAAAAATTGTGGATGCTAAATGTCACGCCGCGGAGCGCCTAAAAGAAAGATAAAAGAAAATATTAGTAGTCGGCCATTTTGTACATAAAAAATTATATATATATTTTTTAACAGCTTGATATTCATACTGAATAGATGTGTAATTAATTTTATTAGTGAATCACGTTTTCATACGAAAAAAAAATTGTTGAATTCGCACATGATTTTATACCCGTTACTGTGGCCTAAGGCCTTAAACGGAAATCAACGAAATGAACGAACCTACTCGAGGATCTTGAGAAATATGCCAGGCGCACAGCTTCCAAAGACTCCTGTTGGGATTTCCCTCGATTGGCAGTTTCGTGTCGTTCAGAGGATTCTCGTAGTTAGGATCGTGATGAGGCTTCCATCCCAAAAGACACGCGGCACGCCACGGTTGTCCGCAGTGTACGGCAAGTTCTTGAGCTTTTTGAAGCCGACCGCATCGAACCTATCGAGGGGAAATTTGCAATCAAGACCATGCTACAAAACTGTCGTGCCGAACTTTCCGAGGAACTCAACGGGCTACATCTACCTGGGTGGGTAAAAAATGCATTTTCCAAAAATTGTTTTATTCGGTTGTATCACCTTTTAGCAATATTCCCTGAAAAATTCATTGAAATATTCCTAAAATTAAATGAGCTCCGACCAGCCTCGAAAGCACAAAGGAGCCTCGGTCTGCACGAAAAATGAAGAAACTTCAAAAGTACTTTGAGGAGTCTGAAGGCCTACTATATGCTCCAAGAATCTCAGATTAGCTTTAAACTGCCGCAAGTAGCGAAAAACTTATGGTTTTTACAAGCGGAAACTTTAAACGCGTTTTTCTCAAAACCACGTTTTTCAAGTTGGCTGGAATCGTAGCTCATCGAATTTTCATCCGATGCACTTCATCATTCAAAGTTTAAATTCAAGAAAATTAGTTTTATGCGCGGATGAACCTCGACTTATGAAACATTATTATTATAGGACAAAGTTATTGCAAAATCGCGAATTTTTTCGACAATTTTCATTTTATGTCCGCCATTTTTGCAATCAACATTTTTTTTTGTAAACTGTGGTTCATGCGCATTCTACATTCATACTAAACGATTTTTTTTCAATTTCACGTTTCAGATCATTTTCAAGGCCTCCAGGATTTAAGCCGATTTGGTCGGACCCTCCGCTTGCGGCCGCTATATCTATATATATAGATATCCAAATCAAATTTTCAATAGTTTTTTTTTCAAATGTACCTTTGCATGTAACAAAAGTTTCGTGAACGAAAATAAATGTCAACTTTGAAAAAAAAACTCAGCTTGACCCCTTAAGCAGGAGAGCCCACCGTCAGACATCGCGAAAAAAATTTCACCATCTGCCGGCGGCAATGTTTTTGTTGTTTTTCTGTAGTCTTTGTGATTTTTTTAAGGCTCTCAATATATGTACTTTTATGTTACAAAAATGCATTTCTTTTTCACCAACCGTTTCCCAGGAGAAAAAAAAACGCGCTTTTGTTCGGATCTTTAAGTAGATGCAGCCCCTTAACGGTGCATTTACCTCAAAGAACATTCGTTTCTCGAGCCGCGAGTCGTCCTCTCTGTCGAGATCGTGCAACGGCTTGCCTTCTCTGATCGGTGCATCCGGATCGAGAGAAGTGACGAGCGGTCTCGACGAGCCGAACATCGCACCACCCTGACGATTGTGCAACTGATACAGCGTGTTCTCCCACGCAACGGTCTTATCCGTGAAATGCTCGATCTTCGGCAATCTGTCGGCCTGATCGACGGCATTCTTTTCCAGCCAATCGATGATCAACTGATATTCCCTCACGGTACTCTCGTTTCTCAGCAAAGCTTCTATCACGTCCTTCTCCGACAAATACGCTTTCGCGTCTGTATCCATTTTCGATTGGTAATCCGGATACGAGGACAAACGATTTTGATACAGACAATAGACGAGCCGCCATGTGTTTCTCTCGTTCTCCAAACTTGTTTCTTCCTCCGATAGTTCCACGTTGTCCACTTTCGCTTGCATACCTGAACAATATCAGCATGACGAACGACAACTGGGGGGGGGGGGGGGGGATTCGTAGCGTGTACGCAACGTTTGTATGAACACTGGAGTATGTTGAATCAGAAATATGGCGGCTTTCATCCCTCCAAACAATATATCTATACATATGAAGATATGAACGTGAAATTTGGAAGATATGTTCCTTGGAAGGTGTGGAGGTGGATTAACGGGAGATATACACCTAGATGGTCGAGGTCGAGGATTTAGAAGCTGTGAACATTCCGTCGACAGTAGAAGACCTACACTATGGGCCTGGTATCGATGATTCCATGTAAGTTGACAAATTTCATGATTTATTCATTCCAAAATTTTCAAACGCTTTTCTCTCAAAACCACGTTTTTCAAATCGGTACCCAAAATTTCTCGAAAACCAATGAACCGATTGCCTTGAAGGTTTTTGTGGTTATTCTATACACCATTATCTAGTACTTGTCACAGGATTTTTTTTACGTTACTTAGTTTTTGCTTTATAGGCAAAATAACAACTAATTTTTGGCCCAAAAATCACTATTTATGTTCACACGTCCGCGATTTTGTCATAAATCGATATTTTCAAAATCGGCTATGACAAGTGACTAGATTATAGTATCTAATTTAATCTTTTTGGTTTTTTTAAGATGATTTTTGAAGAAACGCCAGTGGGTACCGTATACGCAGATTTTTTTACGACGCTCCAAGGATCATAGAATATCCTTGTATATTTTTGATATTTTTAAATAAAGACAATTAAACATATTTTTGAATGTATATACTTTCAGATAATTAAAACTTCAATCCGAAATTTCAAATAGTTTTCCTTGAAAAAATTGACAAAAATGACCTTTTGTGGGCTCCTAGGTGTATATCTCCCCTTAAGAAAGAATTTTTCGAAAGTCAACCCCTAAGGGGGTGAAATGGGAGTAAAAGTTTGTATGGTAAATTGTATTCTTTGCGTGTATCAATGCAAGCAAAGCGAGTTTGAAGCTAGTCGGTGTAAAAAAATACACGCTGAATTTAAGCTCTTTGGCTCAAGTCCAAGTGGAAGCACTGGATAATTTTTCATTTCTATCGAATGTACACGGGAAATTTGCTCTCCATGGACAACCTTGATTAACCCGACGACTAATGAATGTTTGTTAAAACTGTCGAAATTTTTTTAAGCGGCCCTTCACAGCTACGCTTAGCTTTTTCGAAAACCTCTAGATGCTTTTTTTTAACACAAATAACGGGTACTTGAAAAATGCATTTGGAAAGTTGTCAACACAAAGTCATGAGTTTTTCAAATATTCTGCAATTTGGGTAAAAATAATGATATCGAGGATTACAAAAATGTTTTTTTTTTCAAAGCTGTAAGGGCGAGCCTTGAGAATCTTCAACTGGTTTGTAAAAATATTCATTAAGGGGGGATTGTCTTTTTTTTTCGCAAAATTTACCGCTTTTTGGGAATTTTTTTGTGAAGAAAGTATACAACGGAAAACTTGTGAAACTTGGCATATAGTTTTATTGATCTGTTTACTACATACAAAAAATTTTTTAAACAATTTCATAAGAAAAATCCGCCTCCCACCCCCCTCGACGCGCGATGGTCCTTTTTTGATGGTGTGCACGATTTCTCAAAAACTATTCAACCGATTGCCTTCAAATTTGGACAGAATGCTCAGCTGACATCCTTTTATCGTTTGATGAAGCAAAAAAGCAATACGTTCAATAGTTTTTTATTTATAACAAAAAATCGATCAATTTTTTTTCGAAAAATCGATACTTCAAGTTCAAAACGTCACCAAAGCGTCAATTTTTTTTCCCTTCATCGAACGATAGCTATATGTGTCTAAAGTAAAATGCTTTTTGGGTTTTTGTTGCAGGATGAACGTGAAGGCTGTAATCGTGCACACCATCAAAAAAGGACCATCGCGCGTCGAGGGAGGTGGGAGGCGGATTTTTTGATGAAATTGTTTAAAAATTTTTTTGTATGTAGTAAACAGATCAATAAAACTATATGCCAAGTTTCACAAGTTTTCCGTTGTATACTTTCTTCACAAAAAAATTCCCAAAAAGCGGTAAATTTTGCGAAAAAAAAAGACAATCCCCCCTTAATCGTTGACTTGAAGTTTGAACGAAAGAAAGTCAATTTACCGTATAATTTAAATGAGGAGAAAAATTATGCAGAGCTACCACTTGGCCTTGAGCAAAACGACTCGAAATTGGCAGAAGTTTGTTGTACCTCATAGTATTATTTAAGGGGTTATGCGACAGTAACGGGTATAAAATCATGTGCGAATTTAACAATTTTTTTTCGTATGAAAAAGTGATTCACTCATAAAATTCATTACACATCTATTTAGTATGAATATCAAGCTGTTGGAAAATATATACATAGTTTTTTCGATGTACAAAATGGCTGACTACTCGAAACAGCTTTTTCCCAATTGGCATGACAAATAACTTCAACAATTTTTACTCGATTTACTTCAAATTTAAAAGTTGTGTTCCTAATTGCATGTCGCAGAGAAGTACGTTCGGAATTTCTGATTAATCGAAAACTTTTCACTTTACGAGCAGTTTATGAGCAGTTACAACGAAATTTTTCACTGAAAATTCATTTCTTAAGTTCAAATACCTACAACTTTTGAATAAAACAATATTTTTTACATTCCGTATGTACTTCTTTAGGTATTCTAATGTCGATTGACGAGAATTTTTGTTTTTTGTTCTAGGTAAAAAATTGTGGATGCTGTCACACCGTAGAGGGCCTAAAAAAATATAACAAAAGAAAATATTAGTAGTCGGCCATTCTGTACATCGAAAAAAAATATATATATTTTCTAACTTGATATTCATACTAAACAGATGTGTAATTAATTTCATGAGTGACTCACTTATTCATGCGAAAAAAAATTGTTACATTCGCACATGATTTTATACCCGTTACTGTGGCCTGGGCCTTAAAGAAGCAGCAGGCCAATTCTTTTATTCACCATATTGCAATGTAAGCCATTTCGACAATGTTATGCAGCCCGAAAAAGAGCTTTAAGTCCGTACCTCTCATCATCTCCAGTGTATCTGTACAATTTTGAATGAAATCGGCAATGGTATCGAAGATCTGAGGCTCGGACGAGTGACCCTGTACAATTTCTAAGAATTCATGATACAATTTCAGCGCAGCTTTTCTCCAGGGTCTGTTGGACTTCAAAATAAGCCCGGTCGAAGCGCTGTCCTCCATCATTTCTCTCAGGCTCATATCGTTCTTCTCCGACGTCAAGGTTATGTCTCTGACGTCGTGATGCATCGGACGAAAGGATCTCGAGAGCCTGTCGGCTGAGAATGAGAAAAAATCCTCCGATAGAGCCAGCTTATCGTACAAGAGCACAACGATACTGAGCATCGAAAAGTGTTACTCACTAGCGTAGATAGTGATGGAAGTGTCAAAGTCCGAAAGATCGTGCTTGTGCGGTTCGGTCTGATTTTCGTAACGATCCGACATTACTGGAGTATTACAGTCATTGTCTCGGGCTTCATCCTCGATCTTTTGCCTCGAAACATATCCCTGCTGAAGCGGTATACGCTTCGGCATAGTGCTTTTGGTACTTAACCTCAAAAACGATTTGCGTTGGGCATTTTCTTGGCTCAACAGGCCAATCGACTGTTCCAAATTTTCTTTAGTACTGTGACGGGACTCCATTTTCACGAACACAATGTCAATTAGTCGTTGAAATTGTGTTTTGTACGAGAAAAAAACAGTTTTTACCGGTTTTCACATCACGTCTTACCGCGCGTACACAATAACGGATATGTACGCAACGCGGTGAAATTTTAAGCGCGAGGGAACACTCGCGCTCTGCATCTGCGAGCGAACAGATGAGGAACGATAAAACGAGAATTACATCAGTGCAGCTAGATCGCGCGTAAAAGTTACCCCCTCTCTAGTCTCTTACGCGCCCATCACACAATCATAGTAGCGCGTGTCCGTGAGCGTGCGACGCTCGGACATCTTCGGAAAGAGCCGAGCACGGTCGAAGTGTCCCGACCGCGCCTTCGGCTGCTACACCAATTCATGGACGTTGAGCACGACTCGCGCGTGACGTCACCCGACGGAACGCGCGAGGCTTTTAGATGATTTCAATGCTTATTTAGCTCTTGACTCTCTGCGTTATTAATGTATACAAAAAAAATCGTACAAGTACTGGTCTGTTTCCCAAAAACACATTTTTTTTAACTTAAAATTCATGATTTCTTATTTTTTTCCTATGGCCTGAGTGACCGGCTGCAGAGATATTCGGAGAAAAGTTAAGGAGGTACACCAGCTTCATACAATGTTGCCATGCTAAACCATGGTAAAATTTCAAAATGGTGATAGATCAATAAAATTTGGTGAATATATTCTTTAGTATTACATATGTCAATACAATTTTTTTCAGATTTTTTCATTGTGCCGTTATCGAGTAATTGAACATTGAAGTTCACGTGTATAAGCATAGCGTTTTTATAGATATAGGTATATATTCCGGGTATAAGAATAAACGCTTGTGAATTATTTGTAAGAAAACGGCACAACCAAAAAATCTGAAAAAATTTGTATCTACATGAATAATACTAAAGAATATATTCACCAATTTTTATTGATCTATCACCATTTTGCTGAAGCTGGTGTACCTCCTTAAGGATGAAAAGAAATGAGATTTTCGTTAAAAAAAAACTTTTTATTATTATTATTTTTTTCCGGAAATTTCCCTTTTTCCTATTACCTGAGTGAACGGCTGCGGAGATATTCGGAGAAAATTTAAAGATGAAAAAAATGAGATTTTCGTAAAAAAAACTTTATATTATTTGTTTTTCCGGACCTTTTTCTTTTTCCTATTGAGTGAACGGCTGCGGAGATATTCGGAGAAAAGTTGTAGATGAAAAAAATGAGATTTTCGTAAAAAAACTTATTACATTTTTTTATCCCTCATAATTTTGAGAAATAATAAATTTCCGAAATTTTTGCAAACATTATTTTCCTTAAGGGGTAACACCACTGTAACAGCCTGCCAAGAAGCGTTTTAGACAAATAATACTTAGGGTAATTATTAAGCATATATTGGAGTATATTGCAAAAAAAATTTATGGGTAAATATTACAAAATGGCGACACTGCACCAAATTCTTCCGAGGCATGTTGAACTTAAGGTGCTCTACGGCACGCAGTATAACTTGTGCCAATTTTAATCTGGACAAAATAATTTTTTTATAATTAAATCTAGATGAGTGTAGCTAGTGAACCACGTAGGGGATTTTAGAAATATTGATTTTTGAGTAATTGCCGAGTATTTGACTAAAAATGTTCAATTTTTTTTAAGACAGTAATTTTTTAATAAATATTCTTTAAATTAACTTGTCGAAAATCCCCTACGGGGTTCAGTAGCTACACTCATGGAAACTTAATAAAACAAAATTCTTTTTTTTAGATTAAAATTGACATAGTTATGCTGCGTGCCGCAGAGGTTCGACATACTTCGGAAGAATTGCTGCAGTGTCGCCATTTTGTAATATTTTCGGATAAAAATTTATAGCCATATACTTAAATATATGCTCAATAAATACCGCAAGTATTATTTGTTTATCACATTTTCTTCCGCCAAAAAAAAATATTAAAAAATACGCTTCCTGTAAGGCCGTTACAGTGGTGTTAACCCTTGAAGTCTTCATATAATTTCCAAGATTTTCCCGTGATCGTGATTAAAATTATGAAATATTCGGAAAAATTCGAAAAAAAATCGGAGAAACTCGGATGTTTGCGTAAAAATAATTGTCCGCAAAACTTCGAATTCTTCATATTTGTTCCAATTCATAGAAAAACTCGGAAAAATGTTCCGGAAAAAATCGGAGTTTTTCGGATAAAAATTTGCACTAGGGGCGCGGGATCGTACCCTGCGCTCAGTGCCTTTTTAAAAATTATTATTACTATTAATTCTCATTTGATTAGTTATTTTTATTAGTTATCATTATTGCTTTAATTAGTTATCTTTTAGGGTCGAAAAATTTATCGCGCACTCTGACCGCTTATTTTATTAGTTTGTACGTTAATTTAAATACAATAATAAATCTAAATTACAACTTATTTATCTTCTAAAAAATTGTTTGCGCTTTACTCACACCCGTCCCTATGCCAAATAAATTATAATTCATAAAAGTAAGCGGAAATATATTTATATTCGTATTATTATATTCATTCTCATTTACTTTCATCAAGCGATAAAGCATTATGATAATGCTTTATCGCTTGACGAAAGCATATGAGAATGAATACAATAATACGAATATAAATATATTTCCGCTTACTTTTATGAATTATAATTTATTTGGCATAGGGACGGGTGTGAGTAAAGCGCAAACAATTTTTTAGAAGATAAATAAGTTGTAATTTAGATTTATTATTATATTTAAATTAACGTACACACTAATAAAATAAGCGGTCAGAGTGCGCGATAAATTTTTCGACACTAAAAGATAACTAATTAAAATAATGATTACTTATAAAAATAACCAATCGAATAAGAATTAATAGTAATAATAATTGAAAAAAAGCACTGAGCGCAGGGTACGATCCCGCGCCCCTAGTGCAAATTTTTTTCCGAAAAACTCCGATTTTTTCCGGAAAATTTTTCCGATTTTTTTTATGAATTGGAACAAATAAGAAGAATTCAGAGTTTGGCGGACAATTATTTTTACGCAAACATCCGAGTTTCTCCGAATTTTTTTTCGAATTTTTCCGAATATTTCATCATTTTAATCACTATCACGGGAAAATCTTGGAAATTATATGAAGACTTCAAGGGGTAATACCACTGTAACGACCTTACAGAAACGGTATTTTTAAATATTTTTTTTTGCGGAAGAAAATGTGATAAACGAATAATACTTGGGGTATTTATTGAGCATATATTTAAGTATATGGCTATAAATTTTTATCCGAAAATATTACAAAATGGCGACACTGCAGCAATTCTTCCGAAGCATGTCGAACCTCTGCGGCACGCAGTATAACTGTGCCAATTTTAATCTAAAAAGAAGAATTTTGTTTTATTAAGTCTACATGAGTGTAGCTACTGCCCCGTAGGGGATTTTCGATGAGTTAATTTAAACAATATTTATTAAAAAATATCTGTCTTAAAAAAAATTGAATATTTTTAGTCAAATACTCGGCAATTACTCAAAAATCAATATTTCTAAAATCCTCTACGTAGTTCACAAGCTACACACATCTTGATTTAATTTGAAAAAAATTATTTTGTCCAGATTAAAATTGGCACAAGTTATACTGCGTGCCGTAGAGCACCTTAAGTTCAACATGCCTCGGAAGAATTTGCTGCAGTGTCGCCATTTTGTAATATTTTCCCATAACAATTTTTTCCAATATACTTCAATATATGCTTAATAATTACCCTAAGTATTATTTGTCTAAAACGCTTTGTGGCAGGCCGTTACAGTGGTGTTACCCCTTAAGGAAAATAATGTTTGCAAAAATTTCGGAAATTCATTATTTCTCAGAATTATGAGGGATAAAAAATGTAATAAGTTTTTTTTACGAAAATCGTTTTTTTTTTTCATCTACAACTTTTCTCCGAATATCTCCGCAGCCGTTCACTCAATAGGAAAAAGAAAAAGTTCCGGAAAAAAAATATCAAGTTTTTTTGCGAAAATCTCATTTTTTTTCATCTTTAAATTTTCTCTGTATATCTCCGCAGCCGTTCACTTAGGTAATAGGAAAAGGGAAATTTCCGGAAAACAATAATAATAATAAAGTTTTTTTACGAAAATTTCATTTCTTTTCATCTTTAACTTTTCTCCTAATATCTCCGCAGCGTTTCACTCAGGTCATAGGAAAAAGAGAAATTTTCCGGGGAAAAAATGAGAAATCATGAATTTTAAGTAAAAAAAAATGTGTTTTTGGGAAATAGACCAGTACTTGAATCTGTTTTAAATCGTTTTTTCTCGGAAAATCTCAGATATGACTAAAATATGAGAAATTATGAAAAATTTGGAGAAAAATTTGCACTACGGGCCCCTGCGGGACCCTACTGGACCGAAGCCAGGAACGCTACCAACGGGACCATCTCATCGCTTGTCGAATATGTGCACTTTCTGGTACTTACAATTCGCGGCCGGATGGCTTGTTTTTGGGGACAATGCTTTATCGCTTGATGAAAGTATGGGAATTAATATAATAATACGAATATAAATATATTTCCGCTTACTTTTATGAATTATAATTTATTTGGCATAAGGACGGGTGTGAAAAAAGCGTAAACAATTTTATATAAGATAAATAAGTTGTAATTTAGATTTATTGTTATATTTAAAGTAACGTATAAACTAAAAAAAATAAGCTATCAGAGTGCGCGATACATTTTTTGTATACATTAATAACGCAGAGAATCAATTGCTGAATAAGCATTGAAATCATGTAAAAGACTCGCGCGTGCCGTCGGTGACGTCACGCGCGAGTCGTGCTCGGATTGCTTTTTCCCTCGACGCCTTCATTTCGGCTTGGCCGCGCATGAACGTGCTCAGCGTCCGTGCCTTGGTGTAGCAGCCGAAGGCGCGGTCGTGACACTTCGACCGTGCTCGGCTCTTTCCGAAGGTGTGTCAGAGCGTCGCTCGCTTTCGGACACGCGCGACTATGATTGTGTGATGGGCGCGTAAGAGACTAGCGAGGGGGCAACTTTTACGCGCGATCTGGCTGCACTGGAGCGAGGTCTTCCGTCCGATCGAGCTCGACATATGTGTGGCCGTACTGCGGATTGGAATATGCATTAAATGAATTTCAAAGAGAAAAACATGTATCGAGAAAATTGTTTTCTCTCGGTTGGCCGTTTATGCCGAGAATGCGGGTTAAAATATCAACGACGAACCGCGTGGAAAAATAAAACGCCGAAACGACCGCGGAAGGTTCAAAAAGAAATCTTGAGCCTTTGCCGCGGTCGCTACGGCGTTTTTTTTCAACAGTAAACATTATGAATAAGGGTGTATCATAAATGTTTTTCTATCCTCAATAAGCGTCGTAGCTGAGTTGGCAGCGTGACGGATTGACGATGCTTGCGGTCCGGGCAGCTCCCTGACACTGGCTTACTATTCCTATACGATAAACGAAAACGCATTTTGTCCCGGCTTTTTAGTTCTTGAAATCGCCACTGCCTAGCGTTGGCTGTTGTGTGACAGCCTTCGGCTCTAAAGACTCCGATCAGCTGAACGATTCGATACTTTCGTGGCTTTCGCCTGTTATCGTTATGGCGACGTTATTTATTGTGTTCAAATGGAAAATCATTAGAACGGAAAATTATTCCAAATATATCAATAGATTTTTATTCATGTAAGATATTCGAAACACCGGCGCAACATACATATATATGCATGCCTGTCACACGACTACTAGCGCCACAGTGCGGCAAGGACATTTTGCGAACAGCATTTATCTACCAGTGGCAGCCCCCTGGGTCCGGGTTCGATCCCTGGTTAATCGACTTTTTTAAATCGATTTTCTTTTCTTCATTTTATATTCAAAAAATTTCGAACTTACTCTTATAAGTCAATCTACTTTTTTTTTCTCAAATTCAGAAAATTTGAGGGGCAGACAGCTGTTCGTCTATCTATTTGACGTCGTTTGGCAAAGTTTCGACGGGATCTGAAGAGCCGTTTCAGAGATTTTTGGGTATCTATAATTGTTCTACCGTACCGACCGCGATGAGGTGTCATTCCGTCTTAAGAGAATTTATCCCAGTGTCAGCCCCCTGACCTGTATCAACGAGACTAGAGAGAAGGAGTCGACACTCCCGCCTCAAACAATTCTTTCAATTGGTCGCAGAGGTGTAATGCTC
This sequence comes from Ophion ellenae, assembly GCA_963210295.1. Taxonomy (NCBI): domain Eukaryota; kingdom Metazoa; phylum Arthropoda; class Insecta; order Hymenoptera; family Ichneumonidae; genus Ophion; species Ophion ellenae. Next base: position 17,972,274 of record OY723394.1, read on the forward strand.
AGTTCCGCCGCAGGCGTCGCTAGTGTTCCCCAGAGCCCATAATATATAGTAATACAAAAGTGCATAAGGTGAAACTGACCGTGTTATGGCGGCAAAATTGTATGCGCCTGTCAAACACAAATACACCGGCACAGCAGCTATCGAACTATGTGTATAATAATGGAGATGACTCCTCGCGAGTCAATGAGATAAAAGGAAAAAGTAAACACTGTAGGTAGGAATTATAAAACTAATTTCAACTATTGATAGCAGTAAATTAAAAAATAAATTCTTCCATGTTATTTTCGTTCGAGTTCTTTTGGGATTGGACGAGTTCTTTGATTGGTTGAAACTGCTTCAATTCGCTCGTACAACCAGATACGTGTACGAATGCAAAAGAAACAAAATTAAAACTACCGAGGCTTGAACTCAGGACCTTCAATACAGTAATCCAGCGTTCTACCAACTTCGCCACACAATCATTTGCCAATAAATATAATCTTCTCATATTTAAGTGATTGCCGCGCTTGGGGTTCAATTAGGCTTGACGGCTTGTTCGGTTGGTTCATCGCTTAATTTAATTCATATTTAGCTTCATTTTAAACGTAACTAGCAAATAACGAGTTTTCATGGATATACATATAATAAGCACGTGTTGAAAAGACAACCCCAGCACGTAGAGCCAACATTGCCGCATTCGCCCGGTTTCTTGCATGTACATGTTATTATTATTTATTATAATTTTTATTATTGTACAGGAAAACAGAGTAACGCGCATCCGAATAATAAATACATTACGCGATACATTACGGTTGGTTTATCGCTTTATTCGCGTTTCATTATAATTAGCTATATTTGTAAACATAACAGTCAAATCATAAGTTTCCATAATACAATAACTCGTGTTGTACTTATTATATAATTATTATATTTGATGTGCTTATTATATAATGAGCCCATGTGAATAAAACAACACGAGTCGTTTCATTAATATTATTTATATTTTATTTATTATATATATATATATACACAATATTATTATATATTTTAATAGAAGGAATCCCCACTTGGGTGTATTATCGTTCGGATGTGCGAGAGAGAACGCACCATAACTGTTCCAAGTGAGTACGAGAGAGAAACACGATCACCCCAGTTTTGCGATTGGTCGTTGAGGCGGAGCTCGGACCTTATGCAGTTTTGCATTACTATATATTATGGGCTCTGGGAACACTAGCGACGCCTGCGGCGGAACTGCGCACTACATCTCTGCGACCGATTGAAAGAACTTCGTACATACAGGCTAGGATAGGGAGTTTGGACTCCTTTACTCTAGTCTCCTTGGTTCCGTACCACGTGCGTTCAAACCGTTCGAACGCTTACCGTTTTTTCCATTGTTCTGACGTTTATCACTTTGTTGGTCAATGATTGCCAATGACATCCAAAAATGAGTTTTTTCAAAATATCGACTACATTCCTGTAGATTTACGGGATTTCAACGAACAGATTGAAAGCTCCTCACGGTTTAAAACGTAAAGGACGATTTATGCCCTCCTATTCTACATTTATTTGAATCTCCAACCTTCGTAATTCCACGTAAGCCGAATAAACAATAAACATGCCGGAGTGCATAATTTGCGGAGGTACCGAGTTTTATGCGGACGCTGGTTTCTACTTTTGCAAAGAATGTCAAACGCAGAACCAGGTAATTTTCTTGTCGCTGGAAGAACCTGCAGCCACGAGGTAATCAGGGTGCTAAATCTTGTCGCATTATCCAACGACTAGGAAATCCGCGAGGAGGTACTGGAGCTGCGCGTGGATCCTACGACGAGAGTAAGAAAAATCCGGATCCGTCAGGACAAATCCAGCACTTCTGGCAAGTTTTGTTCTCAACGATAACCTCGATGACGATATCTCGTGCGTTTCTTTGCTTCGATCCTGTCGATATCGCTCTTATTTCACAGTTGTTTTCCATTGTAGAGCAAAATTTAGGATGGACCTCGTGGGAGCAGTACAACTTCATATTGATCGGCATGACCAATGAGATCGTAGAGCTCGGAGCTTCTCCGGAGATCAAAATGACGATATTGCAACTGTGGGCGTTGTATTTGGGAAAACTCGAGGTGGCTTTCACATCTACGAAGAAAAAAAGTGTGCCGAGATTGGCGCGAATATTTTACAAAAGGTCGGCTGAAGTACGTTACAGGATTAACTCTGTTCTTCGATTCGTAACTTTGTCGATTTCGACCCTATAGCGGAAATGTTATTTTCCAGAGACGCCGAAATTATTTATGGGAAAATAACCCAGCGTAGGAGAAACCGAAAACGCGCTACCAGTACCAACACCAGTGCTTCGTCCATGGTCTCCGGATTACAGAGCGAAGGTAGCTCCAGCAGAGACATAAACAAACAAAAGGTACGCAGGTCGTCGGAGAAAAAAGTTGTAAGCTGCGGGTGACGAATTTTTTCGGAGTTGCTTCGAGGGCGAAGTGAATTGGTTCCAAAGCAAACTTGCGTTACCTAGTAACGAATTAACATCTCTTAAGGGGAGGGTAGGGGTTTCAGCGTGAAAAAAAAACACTTTTTTGCAATTTTTTGCCATCTATATGGATAGAGTACATTTATTGAAACCTTTTGTACATTGTTAAGTGTCATTTCAAGAAAATTCCGTGAAATTTGTACGCGACAATATCCACAATCAAGCCGGTGACAAAACTTGTCCAAGAATGCCTTTGGAAAAACACGATTTGCGGTGTTCACTGTATCTCAGCTAGAAATTATCTGAAATCAAGTACCATTAAAATTTAATCAAAGTATCATCAAATCCTCTCCCCAACGGTCTTTGATGGTTTTTTTTTCATTTCTAAATTTTTCGTGGTCATGTGAAGTGAAAAGTGCTATTTTTCACGAAAAATTCCGCCATTTTGGGGGGTGGAAAACCCCCTCGATGTAAAAAAAATCTCAAACTAACCGTTGGGGGAGGTATTTTATATGTAGAAAGTGTGTACCAAGTTTGAAATAAATCGGTCATGTAGTTTTCAAATGGCAGTGAACACGGACTTCGAAAAAGTGGTTTTGAGAAAAACGCGGAACCGGCTTGTTTGTGGATATTTTTGCGTACAAATTTCACGGAATGTTTTTGAAATGACACTTAACAATGTACAAAAGGTTTCAATAAATTTACTCTATCTATATAGATGAAAAAAATTCGTAAAAAAAGTCTTTTTTCCTTCCATTTCCGGTCCATTTTTGACCACTTTGTTGGGGCAAGAATGTTCGATTTTTCACCAATTTTTATGCGTCTACATTCTATATAAAAAATATTGAACATAGAATGTTGAAATTTAGTATGTTTGCAAATTGGTCTTTATTGGACAAGATAATATTTTTTAAAGTTCGACAAAACGTTAGTGGGATGGGAGGAGCCACGTACATCGGTGCACCAGCGACAGTTGATCTCACGCAAAAAAATCAAACGTATTGTTATTTTGTACAATATTGTGTATAAGTCGAACTATAATCAAGAAGGACAATGGAAAATTAAAGAAATAGTAAGCAATCGAAGAGGAAGTTTAGTTTTTCATCAAAAACTTTTGCAGTTTTTCGTTCATAAAGTAAAAACGTATGAATATTTTTGGATAATTCTAGTTCAACTAATGAAGACGTTTGTCGTACACGTGCCTGCCAAATTTCATAACCATTGCTCATCTAGGGCGTGTAGGAGTATTTCCCCAAAGTAGGAAAACGCGGTTCCGAGAAAAACGCGTTCCAAGTTAAGTTGAAGTTTGCGTGCGAATGAAATAAAAAGTCTCATACTTATACCTAATCGGTTATGCCAGGAAAATAGAGTACACCTTCAGTACACAGTACAGTTAGAGTACACAGCAAAATCACATGTTTTTTCTTTTTCGGCCCAACGACGTAGAAACCTCCCTTGAATCCGGTCGAAGATTCTTGAACCTGGCCTATACAGCATTTTTAAAACTTCAACATATTTGTGTACATTTTACAGCTACTTGAAAAATGTATTACGCCTTTTTCCAGCACGATGCATGCGTGTTTCACTTGAGCTTGCGTAAGGAGGCTCAACGTTCGAGATCAAAGATACAGTAGTTGTTTTTTCAGAAACGAATGGTGGCTGCTGAGTACGAGCGTTTCGTCCAGTCTCAGGACAGCTCGGAGGGTGAAGCTCTGAGCGTTACGAATCAGAGTTTGTTCAGCGTGCAGTCGAGTGCCGGACGATCATCGGGTCGTACGGAGGATAGGTAAGTTCTTCCAGCTCTTGTTCGGTCAGAAAAAAGTATCGCCGCGAGCTTTGATACGGATCTTCGTACGAACTACCGGTGCTGCGTGTTGCAGCGTAAAATTCAACAAAGCCGCCAGAAGGGAGTCGAAAAAGGTGAAGGTATTGTCGATGAAGCTGCCGCGCCCGCATCGCATGAAATATCGACAAAAACACACGACCACACAGTACAAGATCGGGCCCCAAGTGATAACGCCTATGAAATTGTGGTCATTGATTTACCTCGCTCTCCGCATACACGACGACGGCATTCATTTGGCTGATATGTTGAGGTACACGTCAAAGTGCATTTTCTTCTCACACTTTTCTTTAAGGCGTGGCCACAGTAACGGGTATCATGTGCGAATTTAACATTTTTTTCGTATGAAAAAGTGATTCACTCATAAAATTAATTACGCATCGATTTAGTATGAATATCATGCTTTTGGAAAATATATATTTTTTTTTCGATATACAAAATGGCCGATTACTAACATTTTCTTTTGTTATCTTTTTTCAGGCGCTCCGCGGCGTGACATTTAGCATCCACAATTTTTTACCTAAAACAAAAAAACAAAAATTCTCGTCAATCTACATTAGAATACCTAGACAAGTACGTACGGAATTTTAAAAATATTGTTTTATTCAAAAGTTGTAGGTATTTGAACTTAAGGCGTTACCCCCACTTGTAGCGCAAAAAAGGCCTTTTTCATGAATTTTTTTAAAGAAAACCACAAAACTTTTTTAATCGATCAATATACCATCTTAAAGAACACATCTTGAAGAACTTTCAGTAATTTTTTTATTGAAAAATATCACATTGTTTAGTGGCAAATGGCCGTCAATGAAATAATGTTTTTATATACACGGTTTGGGGTGACCAACATTGCGACGAAGTGGATCATCTGAAGAAAAAAATGCGGATGGATTTAGTCAAGTATAAGTATAAACTAGTCTTTAATCGAAGGATTTTAAAAAATATTCATTTTTCACAAAATGGCGGACAGTCAAAGTTAATGGTTCGATTTTAACGAAAAAAACGGCCGTTTTTTGGCTATAAAACGGCCATTTTTTTCGAAAAAAAATCGAACGATTAAAGACTACATTTTTATGTATTAAATAAGCCTGCAAAATTTCAAGAAGATCGGTTCATCAGTGTTCGAGTAATCTTGGTCACCGACTTCAGAAATGCCATTTTGAGAAAAACGCGTTTAAAGTTTCTCTTTCAACGCTCTTTCAACGCGGATTCTTCTCTTTCAACGCTCATATCTCAGTCAATTTTGTTCGGATCGACTTGAAATTTTCAGGACATATTCTCAGATACTTATACTTCAAAAAAATGCAATAAAATTTTTTCAATATCGCAAGTGGGGATAACCCCTTAAGAATTGAATTTTCAGTTAAGAATTTCGTTATAACTGCTCATGAACTACTCATGAAATGAAAATTTTTCGATTACTCAGAAATTCCGTACGCACTTCTCTGCGAAGTTCAATTAGGAACCTAACTTGAAAATTTGAAGTAAATCGAGTGAAAATTGTTGAAGTTATTTGTCACGCCAATTGGAAAAAAGCTGTTTCGAGAAGTTTCGAGTAGTCGGCCATTTTGCACATCGGAAAAAAAAATATACATATTTTCTAACAGCTTGACATTAATACTAAATAGATGTGTAAATAATGTTACGAGTGAATCACTTTGTCATACGAGAAAAATGGTTAAATTCGCACATGATTTTACACCCGTTACTGTGGCCTAAGGCCTTAACAACGTGGAAATTCTTTGGCTTTCCCAGGTACGCCCGGGAGGGTCACCTGTCGTATTATCGATTGGATCACTTGCTGCCACCGGAAGTCACACTTACGAGAAAAGAAACAAAGCTGCTCCATCAAAACAAGGAGATAACGCACAAAGGTGTGAGAGAGAGCGTCGCTACTATGGCGAAGTTTCTCAATGTTTGGGAAACGAAAAGACCGAATTTGATGTCGTTGATCGAGCGGTATTGCATCGATCTACAATTGCCAAGTACGTAACACATGTTTGTGACGTGACGCTCGCTCGTCTACACTACTCGAGATTGTGCTTGAGTTCGAATAAAAACAGGCCGTTTTCCATCCTAGAGGGAATAGCGATATATGCGGAACGCATGATGGCGATGTCTCCGCCGAGAATGCCTTTCGACGCGAAAACGGCTTGCTTTCCAAAGTACGAGGCCAGGGCAATGGCATTTATCATAGTAGTTTTGAAAATATTGTTCGGCCTCGATGGACTGACCGAGCACGAGATCAGTCGAGTAGTGGAAAAAATCAATACGTAAGCAATATCGTATAACAATGCAATCTTAAAAAAATATTCCGCGTTAATTACGTTATCCTGGATCATTGAACGAGTGATTCTTATTTACTCGTGACTTCTGAATTTTATTTCGGCCAACGTCAAAAACCGCGTGTCGACTGTCGATCCAACGTTTACCCCTTAATCTTGAGGACTTTGACTCAGTATCGCCATCTTCGGAAAGAGAAAATTCCATTTTCCACGCTCTCAGCTCTTCAACAAGCATCGCTATCTCCTTCGGATAGTCCCTACCAACGTTATCCGTCTCGATCGGCTGAAAAAAAAGAAATTCGACACATTCAATTATCCGTATGACAGCCGAGCAATCGACGAGACCATGAAATATGGGTTAAGTCGTCTTTCCGTCGGGAAGAAGTGAATTACAAAAGATAAAAAATGCACAAAACATGTCAACGTTGCGGGACAGACGACCCGAAGAATCCGTCGTCGAGAATGATCCAGCCGTGTGTAATAGTCCACGGTGGTATCGCAGCCGACTGCTCGTTAAGCCCGGTATTCGCCGAGACGGTCGAGGCATGCAGAGTATCCGCGGCCCATGGATATCAGAAAATCCTCAACGGCGGAAATTCCGTGGACGCGGTCGAGGCTGCATTGTGGTGGCTCGAGAACGACGAGTACTTCAACTGTGGCTACGGCTCCGTCCTTAATAACGGTGGTATGTCTGGACTGTCTCGACTCGTTGGAACCGAGCGTTTTATCCCCTCGATCCATTGATTTTAACAAATGACATCCCTCAGGCTACGTCGAGATGGAGGCTGGTTTGATGAATGGCACGAGAGGCGAGTGCGGTTCGGTCGTGGGGATTCGCGACTCGGAGCATCCGATTGAGTTGGCGCGATACGCGATGGAAAATTATCCGAACGCGATAATCGGACCGAACGGTGTCGAGAGATTGGCGAAAGTCGCTGGTATCAAAACGATTCTACCGGAGAACATGATTTCACCGGCTTCGTATTTCGCCAGCGAGAGCGAGTGCGTCCCGAGTGCAGGCTACTTTGACGATGGGCGTGACAACGAGAGTGCCGAGATATCGAAAAGTAACGACGATTGAGTTACGCTTATCGATCGCGTTTCGCACAGCGGAATTTCCGTTCAATCGGACCGTAAAGAGAGCGCAACGAGCAATGAATCGCATCCTTTATAGCCGGTAATCTCGGCGCTGTTGGCTGCATAGCCTGGGACGGAAGTGCGATGGTGGCTGGCACGTCGAGCGGTGGAACGAGGGGAAAAATGGCCGGGCGAGTCGGTGCCGCCTCGTTCATGGGTTGCGGCCTCTTCGCCAATGACAATTGCGCGTGTTGCCTCACCGGTCACGGCGAGTCGATCGTTAAAACCGCCCTGGCACGCACCGTCGTTGATGAGCTTGCCACTTTCGAGAATGCCACACCGCGGAAAGTTTTGATGAAGCGCTTGAACGATTTGGCGAGCGCGTCGGGTCGCCAAGCCGGCGGTATCGTACTGCAAACTGACGGTATCTTTGGTACTTATTGTACCAACGAAAGCCACGATCCGATGCCCTGGGCGATGGTGAGGAACCATCTGATCACTGCGCCCTCACCGGACGGCCAAGAGAAAACGGACAAATATCGCGATCACGAGGAAGAAACATTGTGCAAATGTGGCAACGCATCTTCGTAGAAATTCAAGAATTCCTTTTTCTTTAGCTTCTCAGAGAATAAGAATGGAGTACGATTTCAGGGGATTCTACGATAACCGTGGCGCTGCGATTTAAGGGAGACTTTGTCCTTGAAGTGCCATATTTCAGGTGTTTACATTTTATTTTTTTTAAAGGAAACGAGTAAAGCTTTTTGAGTGCGGTTTTTTTCTTGCTTTTATTCATGATATACAGAACGTTAAAAAAAATTGTTTTTGAAAAAAAAAACCAAAATGGCGGCCGTTGCAGCTCCGCGAAAACAGGTCCTCAAATCGCGGGCGGTAAACGGCTGACATCACTGCCCCCTCTTTGTTGATCTGAAACACAAATTCAAAGCATATTATCAATCTGTGACCCTTTGGTCATGGAATGACGGATGGGTTTTTCGTTTAGTACAAATTTCGGAAAATGGCGGCGATTTAAAAAAAAATCGAATTTTCGCGTTTTTTTTCGCATAAAAAGATAAATAATAAATGCAAAAATGTATCTATCGAAAAAAAACGATCCGTCATTCCGTGAAGACATATTTTCTGAGTATGCTCTCCAAATTTCAGGTCGATATGTTAATTACAGCGGTCAGGAGAATGTCAGCCATTTTTAAAAACGTGTTTTCGAGAAAAACGCGTTTAAAGTTTTGTAATGTGTTTACACAAATGTGTTTATAATTACCGCTAATCGGCAATGCCTGGTTCACAGAGGCAGCCCTCCTCTTCTTCTAGCTGCTCATGTTGAGCCGCTAACATCTCCCGCTGCATTTCAAGGACAAAGTCTCCGTTAATGACGGATTCTTGTGTATCTCGACGAGACAAATCGAAAGTGAAGAATACAGACAAAAATATAGGCTTTAACGGGAGGGTAGGGGTTTCAGCGTGAAAAAAAAAACACTTTTTTGCGATTTTTTTCATCTATATGGATAGGGTAAATTCATTGAAACCTTTTGTACATTGTTAAGTGTCATTTCAAGAACATTCCGTGAAATTTGTACGCGAAAATATCCACAAACGAGCCGGTGACAAAGCTTTTCCAAGAACGCCTTTGGAAAAACACGATTTGCGGTGTTCACTGTATCTCAGCTAGAAATTATCTGAAATCAAGTACCATTAAAATTTAGTCAAAGTATTATCAAATCCTCCCCCCCAACGGTCTTTGATGATTTTTTTTTAATTTCTAAATTTTTTGTGGTCACGTAAAGTGAAAAGTGCTATTTTTCACGAAAAATTCCGCCATTTTGGAGGTGGAAACCCCCCTCAATGTAAAAAAATCTCAAACTAACCCTTGGGGGGAGGTATTTTATATGTAGAAAGTGTGTACCAAGTTTGAAATAAATCGGTCATGTAGTTTTCAAATGGCAGTGAACACGGACTTTGAAGAAGTGGTTTCGAGAAAAACGCGTTTGAAGTTTAGAGAAGTCGGAGCTACAGTGTTAGAGGAGCGGGACTGAATAGTCCATAACTTCGAGAGTTTTGCTCTGACTTGAAATTTTGGGATTATATTCTTGAAATGTTTAACTATAAGAAAATACAGAAAAAAAACGATTTTTCAAAAGTGCAAACCCCTACCCTCCCCTTAAATGAATGAATATCTGGGGTATATGTGGCTGAGATATACAGGGTCGATCAATAGCTATTAGCACCTTGGATATCTTCGAAACTATAAGGTTCACAGAAATATTTGCTGAAATGAAATTGCACAGTACGAATAGGGCCATCTGAAAGCGATAATAGTTTTTTGCAGGTGGAGGTACTTCGGACATTTGAAGGTCAACTCCTTTTTTTTTTAAACTGCTCGGTATGTTTTTTTCTGTATCATGAAAGAGGAGCTTAAAACGAGTTCGACGACCTATAACATAAGGTCATTGAAGGTCATAGAAAGTACAGAAAGGCGATAATACTTACAGTTTCGGTAGTAAATAAAATTACTACGTTTATAGTAAGTGTTCGAAATGACGACCATCAGTATCAATGCAACATTGGATTCTTTTTTCTATTGATTGACTTGCAAGTTTTACAGCGTCAGAACTCATTGATGAACAGGATGTAATAATTCTTTGTTGCATGTCGTCAAGTGTAGTTGGTACTTCTTTGTACACTTTATCTTTCAATGTGCCCCATAGAAAGAAGACTAAAGGTGTTAGGTCTGGGGAACGAGCGGGCCACGATATTGGACCGCCGCGTCCGAACCAACGATTTCGAAATTTTTCGTCGAGTTGCCTTCGTGCAATCAATGAATAATGTTCTGGACATTCGTCATGTTGGCCGTTGCCCGTTAATTCGCATAACATGCATTTATGGGCAACGGAAAATCCACATTGGCTGCGACAGGTTGAACACCAGAGACAATGGTCTGTGAATGTATGGTGCGGAATCACAAGTGCTAAAATTATTGGTCCTTTCTTTATCAATGGAAATTTGAAAGGCAACGTCTACAGTAATTTTATCAAAGATACATTGGGTCTTTTGCTCGAAGAGTTGCCTTTACTTACACGACAAACCATGTGGTATCAACATGACGGATGTCCAGCACATTATTCATTTATTGCATAAAGGCAACTCGCCAGTGCGTGCCTGTAATTCGATAGATTTACTATATTATCTAAAAAAAAAAACAAATTATTAAAAAATTCGATATCTCGAAAACCAATATCGATATCGAAAAATTGTATTCTTCACTTTCGAATTGTCTCGTCGGGATACACAAGAATCCATCATCAAATCGCGGCGCCACGGTTATCGTAGAATTGCCCGATTTCATAACCGGAAGTCGATGTTGAGCGAGCGTTATCGTTTCGGATCTAACCAATGCGTCTTCGTTATTTTTCAGTGTCGCCTTGTCCCGGGCTATTCTCGAAACGAAGTTATTCAGCTTCTGCGAGTGGCAACGTTACGTTGAGGCTCGTCGTAACGTACTGACGAATATGCATTTTCCGACCAAATTGAAGAGGGATCCCGAAGCGTCCGGCAATTCTCACCTCTATCTGAAATTTCTCGCTACGATGAGAGCGAAAAGTAGCGATCGAGAGGAACCCGTGATCGAGTCGTACAAACACTTGATGCCTCGGGAACTTACCGACGCGATGAAAAAAATCATCGGCAAATTGGACGAGACTGCGCTCACGGTGCGAAACGATGCGGAAATCTTTGCACCCTCGTTGACACCGCAATATTCCTACTTGCAACAGCTGTTGCAACATCCGGAGAGGGATCTACCCTCGGAGCTTAGAGTGGACTTTTACTCGACGAAAGTTGGCCACATGACTAAACCCAAGGCGTAAGTCGGTGCGACTTTTTATTCTCTAAAATTAGGAGCCCTTAAAGCTCTTCTCGACTTTTTACACGCGCAAAAGCTTCTAGTTTTTGCGACACTTTGCTGAATTTCCGCGCGCCCATAGTCTATCATAGATAGTATGTTGTAAAATAATTTAGTGAAGGTCGGTGAGGCGCTTTACATTTTAAGGGGGCACATCTACCTAGAGGCCCGAAAAAATGGCCTAATTCGGGGTTTTTTTGGTAAACGGTTGGTGAAAAAGAATCGCATTCTTTTTTAACACAAAGGTACATATATTGAGGGTGTTGAAAAAATACAATACAAATTAAGGGGCTATACCAGTGCGAACGCTGAAAATTTGGGTAATCTTCGGGAATTTTTTGGACGAAAAGTACTCAATCAAATTATTTGGCAACTTAAGAATATATTTGACTATATTTGACCAATATTACATAATTTTTTCATAGAAAAATATTGAGATCCAAGCGACTTATGCGCTGTCTTCGGAGGCGCCAAAAAAAAGTTCCTCCACTGCTCACATAATTCCGGCCGATTGAGTAGCGGAAACCAAAAACGGAAAAAATGTCGTTAAACTGAAGGTATTTCCTGTACAATGACGTAGGATTTTCGAAAAATATCAAAATCTAACAAAATGGCGTAGTTATGAAAAAAATTGTGTTTTCTTTCCTATAAAATGGTCGTTTTTTTCAATGCTAAATTGTCAATTTTCATCCAATCGAAAATATCCTACGTCATTGTAGAGTAAATACACTAGGCAAAAGAATTAAGGGGGGATTGTCTTTTTTTTCGCAAAATTTACCGCTTTTTGGGAATTTTTTTGTGAAGAAAGTATACAACGGAAAACTTGTGAAACTTGGCATATAGTTTTATTGATCTGTTTACTACATACAAAAATTTTTTTAAACAATTTCATCAAAAAATCCGCCTCCCACCCCGCTCGACGTGCGATGGTCCTTTTTTGATGGTGTGCACGATTACAGCCTTCACGTTCATCCTGCAACAAAAACCCAAAAAGCATTTTACTTTAGACACATATAGCTATCATTCGATGAAGGGGAAAAAAAAATTGACGATTTGGTGACGTTTTGAACTTGAAGTATCGATTTTTCGAAAAAAATTGATTGATTTTTTGTTATAAATAAAAAACTATTAAACGTATTGTTTTTTTGCTTCATCAAACGATAAAAGGATGTCAGCTGAGCATTCTGTCCAAATTTGAAGGCAATCGGTTGAATAGTTTTTGAGAAATCGTGCACACCATCAAAAAAGGACCATCGCGCGTCGAGGGGGGTGGGAGGCGGATTTTTCGATGAAATTGTTTAAAAAAATTTTTGTATGTAGTAAACAGATCAATAAAACTATATGCCAAGTTTCACAAGTTGTCCGTTGTATACTTTCTTCACAAAAAAATTCCCAAAAAGCGGTAAATTTTGCGAAAAAAAAGACAATCCCCCCTTAAAGGATATTCAAAAAGTCCGCCAATTTTACGGTCATTTTCAAATAGCTGTAACTCCTCGAAAAATGGTCGTATAGCAAAATAAAAAAAAGCAAATTAAAGGTGTGAATCTCTAGTTTTGAGATCTTGAGCTCGAACATTTTTCGCATCAGCCAATTTTTAGTAGCCATCAAAAAACCAAAGTGAAAAAAAAATTCAAAATGTTTGCTCATCTTTCACAGTCTGCACGGACTTTAATACATTTTTTTGAATGATCGGATTAAAAAGGATCGTCTAGCTGGATTCTTCCCCTTTAATTTGAGCGGTGGGAGAGCTCTGTACGATTTTTTCTCGCTGAGTTATCAATGTTCAAAGCAAAAATGACATTTTTTACTTTGATGACTGATTGCTCGGAGACTAATGGTCGCACAGAAAAAAACCAGAGGGTTTTGGAAACTTTGAAGTATTCTCTATAAGATGCTTTTATCATTTTTTTATCAAGATTTTTTTTTATGCGGAAAAATGGATTTTTAAAAACGTGAAAAATGGCATATTTACGAATATTCTTTCAACTAAGGATTATTTTGCCAATATCGAATAGATAAAAAAAATCGGTTTTTTTATGACCTCAAAGTACCCTAAAAAAGCCCTCAAAAAGGTTTAAACCTCTGCGATTTTTTTCATTGTGTTCCGAATTATCGAAATTGTGGCTTTTGCCAAAAATCGATTAAAGGCTAAATCTACCACCTTTTATTCGTCTTTTGAGAATCACAATTTTTTTTGGCAGTGATCCGAATTTCCGGTGCTAAAAAATGTTGATTGTTGAACAACGGCTACGAATTTTTATTTAATGAAAAAAAAATGTTTTTTTTTTGTTCTGCTGTACGACCATTTTTCGAGGAGTTACAGCTATTTGAAAATGACCCTAAAATTGGCGGACTTTTTCAACATCCATTTATTCTTTTGCCTAGTGTATATTCAAGAGTACTTAGTTCAAATTTCAAGTCAATCGGATAATTGCCCTTTGAGTTACGATTTCAGCAAATTTGAAAAATCTCATTTCGAGAAAAACGCGTTTAACGATTTAACTATCGATTTTTGGAAGATAGAATGATGTAAATGATGATGATATTCTTGAAAGTATAAACTGTCGAAAAAGGCAACAAAAAAATCCATATTTTGAAAGTGTCACACTTCTATAGCCCCTTAAAGTTTGAAGTATGGTGCTGCTTCCGCTCGCCCGACCGATTGTTGGAAGCCTCAGCTCAGTCAATTTTGGGAATGCTTCATTGAAGTTTTCAGGGAATATAGCTAAAAGATTATACTATCGAATCAAAATATTTTGGGAAAATGCAATTTTATACCCATCTAGGTAGACGTAGCCCGATAAAACGGGATATACATTTAGACAGGAAAAAATTAAGCAATTTTGAGGGATTTTTCAAACTGAGAAATAATTATTCTGCATTTATCAAACGGTAGGTATACTTTATTAGTATAATTAAGGATACAAAACAATGTTTTTTTTTCGCTGTCTTCCACCAAATCGCTCGCATCACCGTATTGCGACTATTGCATTAATTTATCATCAAAATGGCAAATTTGTGACAGAGTGTTACCCAAGGTCGTTGCGGGAGTTGCGAATCGGCGTGCTTGTCGTAGACTTTAATTTGCAAAAAAATGTTAACACGTTTTCAGTGAGAACATGTATAGTTTATATTTGACAGTAATTAAAATGAAGAGAAGGCATATTTAAGAGAATGGAACGCATTTCCAAAAAACAATCAACATTTCACGCAAAATTTCTATAAAATTTGGATTCAAAGTGGAGTTTTTTTGTCTAATTTTTCAAAAACAATTCTCGTTAAGTAGAAGGTAGCAATATGATCAATATTTCCACCAAGTTTCAACTCAATCGGCTCAATAGTTTTTTAGTAATCCTGCACGACAATTTCGAAAATGTAGTTTTGCGAAAAACGCGTTTGAAGTTTACGCCCTTCTAGCGTTGACGGGCTGTAACGTTTGAAGTTTTTTCGAATTTCGCTTTAAAACTTTGGCAAAATATTCTACATATATAGTTCTATTGTTTAAAACGAAAAAACGAAATCGATTTTTTAATCGTTGTAAATATACATCCCCTTAATGGGTTTCGATATTCAGAAAAAAGTTTTTCAGCGGCCTAACTTTTACGATTGTTCCGATGTCTCAATAAAGTTTTCTTAAACAAGTTCGTATTGAGTTTCCCAAAAATATGACCTCGAAGTTTGCATCGTTGGAACGCAACGAAAATTAATTCTTTTCCATTGACGACATTTTTACTTTTGTCCGATTCAGGCTATGAAAATCATTCGGAAGTTTTTACGTATTTTCATTACAGGTTTAGCTCAAGTTGCAAAAAAAGTCTTCCGAATAATAATAAAAATGACAAAATAAGAAAGAAAAAATCCTTGCGTCCCAACGATGCAAACTACGCCATCGCAAAAATTGCTAAAAGCGTTCAAATTGTAAAGAATATGAGATTAAAAAAAAAACGCAGCCCAGCGGTCACCCATCCGAGTACTAGCACAGGCCGAGGCAACTCAACCTGGCAGACCGCCGATGTCGCCACCGTCGCCAGCTTTCCTCCGGCAAATGAATAACTTTTTTTAACTTCCAGCCTCCAAGCTTTGGCTGCCCGTTGTAACGTGAACCTGGTAATCGCGGACACGGGAGTTCATTTCCTCGAGAAGGTCGTGTCCACCTTCAAGCAGTCGAATTTGCCGAGTATTCAGGAATTCAACAGATCGGTGCAGGTAGAAAAGCCCGTCGCCGTGAGATCGCGTTCGGGAACATTGACGCGCGAATTGTGTGACAATCTCGAGGAATATCTGCATCGCAAGAATCCCGGAAGTCTCTTCGTCGATCGTTCGAAGCTGAGCGTGTACGACGCCGTTCTAAAAGCTCGTTCGCGGCGACGTAACGACGCGCCAACGGATAATTCCTACGATGATTTTGGTTTCGACGAAGTGTTTCCAAGTGGAAAGCTGCTCATACGAAACGACGATGATTCCGAAGATGACGAGAGTGCACGTGGCTCGATAAGGAGAAGCGCCGCCGAGAAAGGGCGCGTTGGCGACAGCCCGGTCCATTCGACTATTGATTTTCTCGCCAAGTACAATCTGAGCCTCTCGAATTACGAGAAGAGCACTCTGGCCGGCACTTTGAGCAGCGATTGTACGAGACCTCGACCGAGCAAGACAAAACGCAAAACAACCAGAGATCCCGTGACGGGCAAATTCGTCTCCGCTTGTACGGAAATTCGCGAAGTAACGAAGCCCGCCGTATCGACGACGCGCAGTCGAACGGAAGTTGAATCGGCCAGTCCGAACGCTTTAGACTCCAGTTACGATTTTGGGCTCGATGACGATGACATATCGATACTGCACGATACCAGTTTCGAGTCGGTGAACACCAACGCCACGGGCGAAGAGCGTTCATCGACGTTGGTCAACGAGTCCGAAACGTTGTTCAGGCCTTACAACGATTACTGGATGTTACGTTGCAACTTCAGTCGCGTGAAGCAAAAGACTTTTCGCGATCTCGAGAAGAATCTTCCGTCGAATTTTCGATGGCTTTTGGAGGAATGCTCGAGCGTCATTGAAATGACGGAAGAGGATCTCTACAAGGAAGTCTGCCTGGTCGAGACGTATTACTCGGATGTACTTAGACCGACCAACTGTCCATTGACGGAAAATCGTTACAACGACGAGCAATATCGATCAAAGGCCGACTGCAACGCTATTAAAAAAAAGTGGTAGAGATAATGCGGCTTGGAAATAAAGGACAATCGATCAGCCAACGATACGTAAAATGACTCGCGCGTTTCACAAATGTCACGATAAATCTTCTCCGCCTTTTGTGTGAGTGGAAAATAAATTTTGCTATTCACCCAACGCGCAGCTGTTGCCCCGCTTGTTGATAATCTTTATCCGTTTCCAAGTACGCGCGGTTGATTTATTCACGATAATAAGCAAATATGGGAAGAGCCCGCGAGCTGTGGATCGATAGGCCCGATCGCACATTCTCACACGGACAAGCCGATAGTCGTTGAAGTTTTGAAATGCGTCATCGTATTTCGAAAGACGAAGTACCGCTCGTCTCTTACCATCGAGCAATTACTTCATTGGACGGGCAATTGTTAATTAGCGAGAACGATAGGACACAATTGTCGCGGAGTTGCTTCTGTCAATATTCGTCACTGATTGCTAAACGTTGAAAATGCTGTCGGAGAGAAGGCGCAATTATTACAATATTTCAAACCCGGCAACAACAGTTTGACAAACTCGATTGTGAAAATAGTTCAGTTTGCACAACGATGATTCGATAATTATAGAGACATAAAAACAGGATAATAAATGTAAATACCGAAAATAGAAATTGACACAACACCTGTGAAGGGAGGTGCCGCTGTGACGAGCCGGTCGTCTTTGCCGATTTTGTTTTTTGGTCTGCTAGATTATTTATTTGGGATTTGGACAAGCGGTTATCGAGCTTATTTTGTGCCAATTTTTATTTTTAAGAAATGAAAGTTAACATTGAGGTATAGAGCCTCTGTATAAAAAATGTAGTCCAATGACCGGATCGATAACTTGACAATGGTTGAACTGAAAAATAAAAAAGTTTTATAATATATTTCGATATAGTTCTCGCTGTACGTAGACGTTTTTCGAAGGAAAAATAATCACAAAATGGCGGGTGTTGAAAAGAGTGTCATTTTGGCGAAACTTTTCATTACATTCGGGGCTTGAAAAATGCAAAATAAAAAATGGCTGCGTACAACGATGGCTACTGCAATTACGGAAGTTTTGATTTTATAAAATTGAAAATTTGATGAAATTTGATTAAATGAATTACACATCTATTTAGTATGAATATCTAGCTGTTAGAATTTTTTTTTTTTTCGACGAACAAAATGCCCGACTACTAATATCTTCTTTTGTTATCTTTTTTAGGCGCTCCGCGGCGTGACATTTAGCAACCACAATTTTATGTACCTAGAGAAGTACGTACGGAATGAAGGCAGTAGTCTGGTCCAGAAATTTGACAAGAACGATTTTTTTTCGTTTTATTATTCCTTAGACCTTTCTTAATACGCTCGTGAAAACCGTTCATTGATATGTCAAAAATTAGCAGAGTAATAGAAATTATAAGTAAACCGCGCGCAAACCTCATTAGTATGAAAACCCGTTAGTATGAAAACTTTGAACGCGTTTAGCTCGGAACTATGTTTTTCAAATCGGCGCCCATGATATCTCGATAACTAATTGACCGATCGAGCTCAAATTTTGCACATACCTTCGGTAGCCCCTTTCTGACGACTGGTAGCAAAATTGAGTCGAACAATGATTTTGCCCACATTTTATAACTCGTCGAATACCCGAAAATGTATGAAATATCGTCAATCAAAGTTTAACAGGCCGCCATTTTGTAACAAATTTTTTTTAAGTACCAATTCCGCTACCAGTGCTCAGAATACTCATACAGATTGAGAATATATATTTTTTTTCAGATGTATGCAACATCTCCCAGAGTGGGCGCCGATTGAGGCGGTTTGCGGCGGACCACGTAAAAAAATTAAAAACTATATGAAAATATTTAAAATCTTTTTTTTTTAATGTAGGTACATTCTCAAAGGAACAATAAATACATATGTAAAATTTCATCAAGACAACTTCAACGGTTTAAAAGTTATTCCAACCCATAAATGACGTCAAAAATCTCGCTCCAGACCTTAAAGAAATATTGTTTTATTGAAAAGTTGTAGGTATTTGAACTTAAGAAATGAATTTTCAGTGAAAAATTTCGTTATAACTGTTTATAAACTGCTCATAAAGTAAAAAGTTTTCGACTAATCAGAAATTCCGTGCGTACTTCTCTGCGAAATGCAATTAGGAACATAACTTTCAAATTCGAAGTAAATCGAGTGAAAATTGCTGAAGTTATTTGTCACGCCAATTGGAAAAAAGCTGTTTAGAGAAGTTTCGAGTAGTCGGCCATTTTGTACATCGAAAAAAATAAAATATATATTTTCCAACAGCTTGATATTCATACTAAATAGATTTGTTTTTCATACGAAACAAAATTGTTAAATTCGCGCGTGATTTTATACCCGTTACTGTGGCCTAAGGCCTTAAGGGAGACTTTGTCCTTGAAGTTAGCGGGAGATGTTAGCGGCTCAACATGAGCAGCTAGAAGAAGAGGAGGGATGCCTCTATGGACCAGGCATTGCCGATTAGCGGTAATTATAAACACATTTGTGTAAACACATTACAAAACTTCAAACGCGTTTTTCTCGAAAACACGTTTTTAAAAATGGCTGACATTCTCCTGACCGCTGTAATTAACATATCGACCTGAAATTTGGAGAGCATACTCAGAAAATATGTCTTCACGGAATGACGGATCGTTTTTTCGATAGATACATTTTTGCATTTATTATTTATCTTTTTATGCGAAAAAAAACGCGAAAATTCGATTTTTTTTTTATTTGCCGCCATTTTCCGAAATTTGTACTAAACAAAAAACCCATCCGTCATTCCATGACCAATGGGTCACAGATTGATAATATGCTTTGGATTTGTGTTTCAGATCAACAAAGAGGGGGCAGTGATGTCAGCCGTTTACCTCCCGCGATTTGAGGACCTGTTTTCGCGGAGCTGCAACGGCCGCCATTTTGGTTTTTTTTTTTCAAAAAAAAATTTTTTTAACGTTCTGTATATCATGAATAAAATCAAGAAAAAAACCGCATTCAAAAAGCTTTACTCGTTTCCTTTAAAAAAAAATCAAATGTAAACACCTGAAATATGACACTCCAGGGACAAAGTCTCCGTTAAAGATAATACATTTTCCTCCCCAGCAAAGTTGCATGACCATTTTCCCGGTGCGAATCTATACAGATGCTGTTTCTAATAATTAACAATAAAAACATTCCTTTGCAGCGTTCACAAACAAAAGATTAATATTATAATGAAAGAATAACCGATAGTTCGGACATAACAGCGAAAAGCGGAAGACCCGAAACAACCCAAGCGTAACCAAACAAGCGGACCACGTAAAGAAGGCAAGAAAGAGGGAGAGGAAGCAAGAGCGAGAGAGTAGGGGCACGGGTCGATCTAGGTGTACGGTCTCTAGATGTTAAACAAAAAAGGGAGAATAAAAGTGTCCCATAGAGTCCGAGGCAACTGTTGCGCCTGAGTTTCGGGCTTGCGCTCGGTCAAAGTCGGCAAGACTCGGGAGTCTCGTCTGCTGTGTTTCGTCCCTTTACTACTTGACTCTGTCCGGAGGTACGGGTTTTACACTCGCGTCGACGACGCTCTCGTGAAAGCACCACACACCGTGAAACGGAGCAGGCGCTTGGTACACGAGCGACAAAGAGAGAGGCAGCAAAAATAAAAATAAAAAATAGCCTGGCGCAGTGTGCCCATCGAGGCGCACGTCTGCCGTCGGTACACGACGTTTCAGTAGTAAACGTCATTCGAAGTTGGACGGCCGCAGAGAAGAAAATTGTCTCGATTACGTCGCGTCAATAGTTGCGAACGAGGATAGACCGGCTCATAGTGCGACGATTAATTGTTTTTTCGTCACGTCTCACCACAAAATAATGTGACATTTTTTTTTTTCGAGTATGCGTTTCGAATGAAGTGGCACTGGTGATGAAGATTCGAGAGCTTTTTGAGTGCTCGTCCTGCCTGGTGTGACAAGTGAGGGTGAAGTGCGTCCG